>LPNX010712935.1:0-5000 GCA_001517045.1 Pseudotsuga menziesii | reverse complement strand
CTAGAAGTCGAGGAATCTATTAGATATAAGAAGTATTTCAAGGATACAAAAAATTCCTTTCATTTTATTGGCTATATCAAACAATTTCCTTCTCATCACTTTTTGATTGAAATTAGGTTTGCCAGTGTTATGCATTTTTTTTGGAAAATTAATATTTGAAGTAAACTAAGTTTCACTTATGATGATGATGACGTTGTTGAAGATGATGGTGATCATCGGCATTGCCATCATCATCATCATCATCATCATCACAGTCATGAGGATGACGATGATGGTGGTGATGACGATGATAACGATGAGGGTCATGATGACGATGATGATGAAGATGACAATGATGATGACAACGACATTGATGATGATGATGATGATGATGAGGGTCCTGATAATGAAGATAATGATGACGATGACTATGATGATGGTGATCATGGTGATCATTGCCATCATCATCATCATCATCATCATCATCATCATCATCGCTGACATCATCACCATTACGATCATCATGACGATGAAGACGACGACGACGATGATGATGATGATGAGGGTCATGATAATGAAGACCACGATGTTGAAGACGACGATGACAATGATGACGACGACGATGATGATAATGATCATGATGATGAAGATGATAATCATAATGATGATGATGATGATGATGATGATGATGATGATGAAGGTGAGATTGTAGGGAATACCTGAGGTCGCCATCATCATCTTCATCTTCAGGGGTTTCGTTGTAGGGATTAGGTGAGATGGCCATCATCATCATCATATTATAATAAAAAATATTATTCCTAAGTTAAAAATACATATATTAAAAAATACATATAGCTAAGTTAAAAATACTATGCCTAATGAAAAAATACTATTATGGCAATTTATATAATATAAAATAACATATAATAAAAATAAAATACATATAATATAAAATAATATATAATAAAAATAAAATACATATAACATATAATAATATATAATAAAAAAGAATAGTGTATTTGGACATTGTCGCGACTCGTTTTGGACAGTTTAGTTCAATTTGGAGGTTTTTGTGAATTTGGGAGTAGGTCCGGTCGAGCACAGGGTTCAGAATTGGACCTCACGGTTGATAATTGGAGCTCAGGGTTGAGAATTGGAGCTCACGGTTGAGAATTGGAGCTGATGATACAAATTTGGAGCACACGGTTGAAGTTTTGGAGTTCACGGTTTGGATTTTGACCTCATGGCTCAACGGGTAAGCATCATGACCTCCTTTTTTTGGGCATGTTGTGACAAGGGTTTTTTGTGCGCACTGTGATGTTTGCTCCTTTCTGTCGATCTCAAAAATCGACGGTCCAATATTGACTTGCCTTAAGGGGGAGGGGACCCTATGCTATGTAATTTGATACCATCAACCGCTCACTTTGGCAAGCTGCTATGGCACCTCAAACTCATAAACCCGTTTCCCAAAAACCAGGGTTGGGGTTTACCATAAGCACCCCAATTGGTCATTTCGTTCCTTAACATGCGGAACCAGAGCCTGGACTTCTGGCCTTAGAAGAGTTAGTTAATGAGTGTTGTCTTAGAACATGGCTCGATCAATACACTCACATCTGACTCCAAGCCATAGATCAGCAGCAAAGTCTCATAACGTCTCTGTGATGTTTGATGTGTATTCCAAACTGGACAGGGGAAACACGTGGATTACCAACATGAGGGAAAACCATTGAATATGCTAATGCTTGGACTATAATAGACCAAGGAGATGTACTAGAAATATTTGCCTTGACTTGTTGATTTCACTGTTAATTTGAACGTAAATGACAAACACAGAGGAGCACTAAGCAAGATACAACACTTTGTAAGAAATCGAATGAGTATAGATATAATGATGTTAGTTCCTGGAGATCCTATAGAGTGGATGCTTGGTTGCTCTATAGGTTCCAAATATTTAGGTTCCTCATTAGATGCTTCACTAGATGAATCATATATGGGGCCGCCAAAACTATGATTATTGATTTCAAATATAACATCCAACTCTTCATGAAATGGATAAATGCATGCATTTTCCATCTCATCATCAAACAAGGGTTTGCCTACAAAATATTCCTCATCAGAATCTCAACAATATGGACCATCTAATTCAAATTCTTTGGATGAGTTAATATAATAGGAGAATGGGTTCTTTCATAACTAGCAACCCAAAGGGCCTCTGTCTATACTGCCTGCTTCTTCACCATCTTCAATCCGTCCTTATCAGCTTTCAAACATGGGTTTTCTTCATTGTGCATGCATTTACATTGATCAGCTAATGACAAACCCAATTTGACAGTTTCAGCTAACCCGCATTTGACCCATATTGGCTTATATGGATTCTGAAGTCTGGCCAGTCTGAGCGTTACAATTAGTGGATGAACCCATCACATTTTGGTTTGCATTCAAATTGGTTTGATTGTTTTTATGTGAGTTATCTCAGCAACTAGTTCCCAAATAAGCTATTAAGCTGACTCTACCCAAATGTGATGCTTAAGGGAGGTTTAGAGAAGATCATTATAAAATCCCTAGGCTAGAAAGAAACTCGAACATAACCCAGTATTTTCCAAATTGTAGCGACAACAGGGGTTTGCCAAAATTCTGCCAAATGTTATGGATTTCTTCTTTAAGGTGTTTTATTATAGAAACCTTATATTAGAAAGCAACTGTCCATGAGGACAGAGTTCAAGAACTCTATCCACATGAACTATATCTCACAAAAGATAACAATTGCTCAGCCAAGCAATGGTGACGACTCGTGGTATTATGCCTCACAAGTTTGCGATGTTGCAACCCCATGAAACATAATACCAAGAGTCGTCGCCATTATTAGCCAACACTTATTAGCTATTTTAGATTTAGTGAATTGAAAGTGGCTAAGTCAATGCAAAAAAGAAAGGTAATAATTTTGACTAAATAAACTATTTTGATTATTGTACCTACATCTTCCGCTACATGCATTGCGTTCATGCCTCACCTATCTCGACGTACTATAAACATTATTATTATTGGTATGTGTACCTTCTCTCAATGACAGTCTTAGTTTAGGGATGTATTGAGGTTTATTCCACATATTTGCTAGTGTATGCATCCAATACTTGCTAGTTACTTGATCACTATCAGGGAACAACTTCAACTCTATCATGTTAACCTTACTTCATCCAGCTAAAAGCAGTTCACATATTCAGAGAACACAATACTAAGGCTGATAGCTTATTCAAAGAAGAATTAAACTTGGCCTCATGCCATTTTCAGTTTACTGAATTCACTGATGGTGAATGTACTGATCAGGGCACTTTCCAGATTTTCTAGCCCTTAGCACTTGAGTCTTTTATGTGTTGTTTCTATTGACATCCTTTGGATGATTGAGGTGGATGATCCCCTCATATTACTGATCTCTCTTGTTTATTGCTTCTTTGGATTATCTACTTCATTATTAGACTTGAATTCTCTGTCTATTGAAGGTTAGTGATGTGGACGTAGTCAAGATTCCTAGATTATAGTTGTTACCTTTGAAGGTTTGTCTAGTATTCTTGTGAAGCTAATAAATTGTCATCTGTCTGCTGATTATGAACATAGCTGTATCTATTTCGATGCCTTAGTGTCGGATATTTGACAGCGATATAAATCTTTTTTATCGGCATTATTTTCAATGATTGTTGTCCAACACATTTGTGCGAAATGTCGAATGACGTCGGATTTCGGGTTCAAATCTTGTTGTGTAAGGGAGGTTTAGATAAGGATTCGAGTTCCACCATAGCCACAATAGTTAGAGTTTTTTTGCTCACATGTATGCTCGGTCCGTTGGAGAAGGATGAAAATCGGTCGCTACCCCGAGCAGGATTGCCAAGCCATGTTTTGTTATAAGCAAGAAACTAGAACCTAACCCCTAGATCATTGAAGATCATTATAAAATATTAAATTTTTTTCTACATACCTGTTAATATCATCATCAAACAAAACTATCCATGAGGACAGAGTTCAAGAACTCTATCCACATTAACTATATCTCACAAAAGATAACAAGTGTTCCGCCAAGCAATGGTGACGACTCGTGGTATTATGTCTCACAAGTTTGTGATGTTGAAACCCCATGAAACATAATACCATGAGTCGTCCTCATTATTAGCCAACACTTATTATCTATTTTAGAGTTAGTGAATTGAAAGTGGCTAAGTCAACGCAAAAAAGAAAGGTAATAAGTTTGACTAAATAAACTATTTTGATAATTGCACCTACATCTTCCGCTACATGCATTGCTTGCATGCCTCACCTATATCGATGTAATATCAATATTATTATTATTGATATGTGTACCTTCTCTCACTGACAGTATTCTTCCTATTTATTCTCCAAAACAACTATATTATAGGGCCTTTTGGCATGACATTGTTTTGCATGCAACTTTTATTTTTTCAATCTTAGAAAGAAACTCGAACCTAACCCAGTATTTTCCAAATTGTAGCGACAACAGGGGTTTGCCAGAATTCTGCCAAATGTTATGGATTTCTTCTTTAAGGTATTTTATTATAGAAACCTTATATTAGAAAGCAACTCGAACCTAACCCAGTAATTCCCAAGCTCTAAAAACCATGAGATCTTGGACTATGTCATATATTTTCATTAAGTGATTGAATGAAGTAATCCACTTACAATAACTATTTTTTCAAAATATTAAATTTTCTTCTACAATATACCTGTTAATATCATCATCAAACAAAATTGTCCATGAGGACAGAGTTCAAGAACTCTGTCCACATGAACTATATCTCACAAAAGATAACAAGTGTTCAGCTAAGCAACAGTGACGATTCTTGGTATTGTGTTTCACAAGTTTGCCATGTTGCAACCTAATGAAACATAATACCAGTAATTGTCACCATTATCTAGCCCTTAGCACTTGAGTCTTTTATGTGTTGTTGCTATTGACATCCTTTGGATGATTGAGGTGGATGATCCCCTCATATTACTGATCTCTCTTATTTATT
>LPNX010712908.1:192453-210997 GCA_001517045.1 Pseudotsuga menziesii | reverse complement strand
AAGTAATTTTTTTGTTTTTCATTTTTTGAAAACTCAATCTTGTTGAAGTTCTAAATTCTAGATCCCTTGTATAATTCCAAATTTAATGAAATATGTGTTTATGGAGTGTGCATTCAATTTACACCGGACGCAGGAAATGATCTATGTGTCTCACCATACACTGCAACCAACTGATATGTCTTGTGAATGATGGTTTTACAAGTATATGTTGCATAGATGAAATTTGCAATTTCAAACATGGTCATCATCGACTTCAATGAACACAGAGTCATTTCGAGGATGGTAGAGGGTTAAAATGGACTCTTTTACAAGATATGACTAGAGATATAAATATACATTGTCCAGGATATCTACCATTCCGAGCAGTGGGAATTTCTATAGTGATGTGCAATAATGATGAAATTCGATTCATATACTATGATTTGGAAACTTACAATATTACTCATTTAGCAGTTGATGAAAAATCAGTGTTTGGAAATATTCTTATACCTATGCCAACAAACAATTAATGCAGTAACATTATCATGTATAAAAATTTATTTCCTCTCACTCCAAGCATGAATTCATTGAATGATCTTATCCCATTTCCAATGACATGGTTTCAGTCCATGCAAGGTTTTGGTATGTAATTCAATAAGTGTTAACCATTGTAAGAACAACTATGTTTTGGTTTTTGGATCATGTAAATTTTTTGACAAGTTTTGGTGTTAAATAAAACATGGCTTAAGCCCATGAATTTTTTTAGAATGGAATTCAATATGCATAGAGAATTATTCGAATAGCTATGTTTTGACTTTTTGCCTCAAATCAATATTTTCATTAGTTTTGATCTAAAACAAAAACACATTAATTAGTATATAATATCATAATTTATTGGATAAAATATCCTAATTACTAATATATCCTCTTATGTTGTGCTATAGTAAAGGATATAATGCATATATATTTTGTATTGAACAGTTATTAAGCAAATACATTTTCTTTATTATGGTTAAAATGTAAGCATTCATTTGTATGCTACTTTGGAATGTGTCATTGAATCTATCATGTTATATATGTTGTATTTGAAAAACAAGAATTCCAATTATACCAGGAATGACCAATACAATCACACAAACAATGCATTATTAACAAATTAGAAAACAAAGCATTCAATTTGAACTTACAATCAATACAAAAATTGCAGATTTAAAATGATTTTCTTTTATCTTTATAGAGAAAATATATTCCATAATTAGAACACAAGTGACATTCATGCCTTAATCAAATGAAAACAACATAACTTACAATCATGTGAATTAATTTAACTTTGTACACTAACTTGAACTACTGTACAATGTGTTTTTAGGAACTACATATTAAATTGTCAAGACATTAGTGCACGTGCTCAAACAACAATTTAACTAATTTATGTAATTGTTGCCATTAAAATCACATATTTCAACTTACAACAATCTATACTTTCATTGCATTATATTCATAATTGCAATGCTTAGTAATATATTAAAAATGTGTTGATGTATAGTCCTTAAGCCATTTATCAAATTTATTTTACATAAACATCAAGCTTTATTTTCATGTTGCATCAAGCATTATGGAATAAACCTTTGATGAACGTTGCATATATGAAACTCGATTTCGTTATAAATTTTGTATTAGTTGCATTGTATTTTATTCAACTATTACAATCTAATAAATTGCTTGAACACCAAGTGTACATATGAATCTCTATTGTGTTATAAATCAATTAAATATTGTATTAATTACATTAACAATTAAACAATACTATTTTTAATTAACTAATTTTTTATTATTGCATCTATTACATATTTTTAATTAAATACGATATCAGATCATTATACAAATAGTTTTAAAAAATATTAAAATCCATATTACAATGTAATAAAACCTTTGATGAACATTCCATATATTGAACTCATTTTCGTTATAAACTAATTAAATTTCACATTTATTACATAACAATTAAATAACTATTGCATTATTAGAATCTAAGAAAACCTTTCGCCAACATATCTTCTATTGATTAAAAATGGTAATACTTGCAATGTGACATTTCCAAGGAATATTATCAAATTCCCACAATCCCACATAGTTGCATCGTGCTATTACAATTACCATGGCTTTTCTGGTAAATATTTATCTATAATTGCAACAAATTACATTAAGCAACAAAGCCATACTGATTAGTAACCATTCATGTATGTCGCAATACAACATAAACCGTCATGAACATTGCATCCCAACATAACCATTTATAAATGTGACAATGTGACATAAAACAATAAAAAATGGATGAATGATGTAATCCATCATAGCCCTCAATCAATGTTTAAATGAAACAACAACAAATCTCATAATGCGACAGAATTCATGAAATAACTTAACCATAATACAACATAACCACGAAGGAATGTCAGAAACCACCATAAGTGCCAATCAACATCGTAACCGAAGATAACCCTTCATCAATTTCAGAATGAAAAAAAAAATCAAGGAATTTAGCAAACATAACTAAACCCAACCCTTGAAAAACCTTAATTTTATTAATGTCACAATCCAATAAAAGCAATTTATAAACATAACCATAATGAAACAAGAGCATCGAAGAAAGTTGCAATCCAATATGAGTCTTCATAAATGTCGTAATGAAACATAACTCTTGATGCATGTTAGAATCCAACAAGACCATTCCAAATGAATCTCTTAATCCGACAAAAGCAACAAACATAACCATGCAAAAATTTCACAATGCAATATGGACCTTCATGAATGTCGTAACACAAGATAACACTTGATGTATGTTGATATACAACAAAACCATTGCAAACATAAGTAAACTCAACTATTACAAAAGCTTACATTCCAACAAAATACATAAACGAACACAACCATAGTACAACATACCCATAGACAAATTTCACATTCCAAGATAAACCTTCATCAATTTCAGAATGCCAAAAAAATGGACGTAGCAAACATAACTAAACCCAACCATTGCAAAACCCTATAATGAATATCATAATTCAAGAAATTCAAATTATAAACATAACCATAATTTGCAACATGACCATCGATGAAAGTCACGATCCAGTATGAGCATTCATAAATGTCGTAATGCAACATAATTATTGATGCATGTCGAAATCCAAGAAAACCATTCCATCATGAATCTCATAATCCAACAAAAACAATTAATGAACATAACCATAATGAAACATAACCATGCAAAACTTTCACAATGCAATATGGACCTTCATGAATGTCATAACATAAGATAACACATGATGGATGTCGAAATACAACAAAACCATTGCATACATAAGTAAACCCAACTAGAAAACCTTACAATCCAATAAAATACATGAACGAACATAACCATAATACAACGTACNATCCTATGTTGAACTATACAACATATACAATTGGTGATTGATCATTTAGTCTTAGCTCAACATTGTCCCACAATTGTTGGATGGCATTCATTCATGTCATATACAACTTGGAAGGATTAATCTTCTATATTCATTTGTTCATTGTGGCATAAGCTGATATACATTAGAGGAAATTTCAAGTCAAAATGGGCCTCCTAAAATGAACTAATAAAATAATAGTTAAAATAATAAAATAATATTTATTAATTTTGGAGGAAGAAAAAAAATTACTTTTTTGTTTGTATTTTTGACATATCTCCCTATGTTTTTACTCAAATTTCGATCGGGAGAGCTCATTGGATGCGTAATTAAAATCTGCATCCAACGAGTACCCACTCGGCATACTTTTGACAGACCCCGCTACCCCAAAAACAAGAAATATTTGAAAAAATGGAATGATGATGTCATCATTTCATTTTTTAGGTATTTCTTGTTTTTGGGGTAGCGGGGTCCGTCAAAAGTATGCCGAGTGGGTGCTCGTTGGATGTGGNGGGTAGCGGGGTCCGTCAAAAGTATGCCGAGTGGGTACTCGTTGGATGTGGAATTTAATTCCGCATCCAACGAGCTCTCCTGATCGAAATTTGAGTAAAAACACGTGGAGATATGTCAAAAATACAAACAAAAAAAGTAGTTTTTTTTATGATAGCTATCCCCAAATTTATATTAAAAAGGTGTTTAAGACCTATATGGTATTTCAAATTTAAAGTAATTTCATTGGCTAACACATGATGACATGGAATTTGAATAAAAGTTAAAAGGCCCATTTTGAGTTGAAATTTCCTCTAATTGGCATGGACAAATGGCATAATCCAACATAAACCTAACCCTAGATGAAGATAATACCCTAACATAACCCTTCACATATGCCAAAATGGAACAAAACGAATCCAAATATACCTAAATCCAACTTCTACTAAAACAATTTAATGAATCTCATAATGCAACAAAAATCCAGCAAGCAACATTACCGTAATGCAACATGACCATGTAGCAACGTCACAATTCAACTTAACGCTCACTGACTTTCATAATCCAACATAGCAGTTGATAAATTAAATAAATATTGTACTGATTACATTACTTTGAATGTCGTAATGCAACCAACCCCATTAATGAACATAACAATAATACAACATATTTACAGAGCAACGACACAATACAACATAACCCTCAATGAGCATCGTCATCCAACATAACCCTTGATGTATGTCAAAACGGAAAAAAACGATTCAAAATATGACTACACCTATCCCTTGCCCAATGTTATAATGAAGTAGATAATGTGACAAAACCCATTAAGGAACATAATCATAAAGAAACATGGCGAAGGATGAATGTTGCGATCCATCTTAACATAAGCATAATGCAACATGGCCATGCAACAATGTCACAATCCATCATAACATTTAATGAAAATTGTAATCTAACATAGTAGTTCAAAAACGTTGCAATGCGATGAAACCATTAAGGAATGTGTCAAATATAACAAAACCATTAACAAAAATTCCAAATATAAGTGTGGGAATTTATGTGACACCGATGTGGTTCTCACATTCACATATAACATCCTTAAGAAGTGTGGCACTATTACAATATAATAGCAACTCGAACAAACATTCCCCACATTAATCTTAGAGGATTTATAAATTAAAAAAAAATATTGTACTTATTAGATTACTTGAATCTCGTAATGTGTCTGAAAATAATGCAACGAGACACATTAATGAAAATAACCACAATACAACATAATCATGGATAAATGGCACAATCCAACATAACCCTCCATGAACATCATCATATAACATAACCCTTCACAAGAAATTTGCAATTCAACATAGCGTTTATTAATTCTTATAGTATTACAAACTATAAAAATATTTCAATAACATTGCACATATGTATCTCAAAGGTATTATAAAATAATTAAATACAGTATTAATTACATTACAATTAAAAAATACCATTTTTAATTAACTAATTTTGTATTATTGCATCTATTACATAATTTTAATGAAATACTGTAACTAATGATTATACAAATTATTAAAAAAAATATTAAAATTCATTAAAGAACACATCCATATTACAATATAATAAAACCTTTGATTAACATTGTAGATATGAAACTCAATTTCGTGTTAATTACATAGCAATTAAACAACTTTTGCACTATTAGAATGTAATAAAACCTTTCAAGACCATATTAAATTTTGATTATAAATTGTAATGTGACATTTCCAAGGAAGATTATCAAATTCCCACAATCCGAGATAATTACGTTATGTTATTATATTATTCCATCATGATCATTGCATCCTGACATAGACAATTATAATTGTGCCAATGTAAGAAAAACCATTAAGGAATGGATGAATGATGTAATCCATCATAACCCTTTATGAATATTTAAATGAAACAAAAGAATTTATAAAAATAACTAAACCCAACCCTTGCAAAACATTACAACAAATCAAACACATTAATAAAATTCATGAAATAACATAACCATAATACAATATAACCACAAAGGAATATCATAAGCCACCATAAGCGCCAATGAACATTGTAACCCAAGTTAACCCTTCATCAATTTCAGAATGCAAAAAAAACATCAAGGAACATAGCGAACATAACTAAACCCAACCCTTTCAAAACCTTGTAACATAGGTCATAATCCAAGAAAAACAATTTATAAACATAACCATAATGAAACATGACCATTGAGAAAAGTCGCAATCCTAAATGAGCCTTTGTAATCCAACATAGCACTTTATAAATTAAATAAATATTGTATTGATTGCATTGCATTGAATGTCTTAGTACAACCAAACACGTTAATGAACATAACACTTTAATACTTAATATTGATGGAGAAATGACGCAATCCACCATAACCCTCGATGAACATCATCATCCAACATTTCACGAAAACTTTGCAATCCAACATAACCTTTATTAATTGTTACACTATGTGACAATCTAATAAAATATTTCAATAACATTGCAGATATGTGGGTGAGTGCAAGCTAATTAGGGTCACTTTTGACACGTTAGATGCAATAGAAAACTGAAAAATCAAGCATCCCTCAACTTACTTGTATTTTTTGAAATACTTACACAAAATATCTTGCTTTGAGTACATAAGATTAAATGTAGGAAATTGAATCATGTTTCCAAATATATAAGTTTTATGTATTGAAAATTTTTATAACTATGTCAAGTTTCATTTTTTTCTAACAACCACTTTTTATTTTTTAGGCAAATGATAAGGTATATGTTTTTGTGGGTGTAGCCTTTGAGGGCAAAAATGATGGTTTAGGGATACAAAACTTTGCAGGCATGTAGAGAAAATATAGCACTAGTTCAGCACTATTTTTCGAAAATAAAATTAGTAATTTTTATTTTTTTTATAATTATCTAAGCGATCATTTCTTGAAAATGGTACGTCTTTTGTGGGTGTAGCCTTTGAAGGTCTTAATGAAATAAACATGAAATGGGTTTTTTATAGAATGTAGAGGTTGGTGTCTTATAGTGCACCATATAATTTATTTTTAAAATGATTAAGAATTGAAAAAGTTATGGAAAAAACACTAACAACATGTTTTTTGAGTTAAGGAGTTAGTTTATAATAGAAATTGAAAACAAACAGGAAAATATAATATTTTTTAATAAAAATTACATATTTAGAATCTACAGAAAAATTGCTATTTATGTTTAAGATTTCATAAAAAATGATTGTGTAGCATACTGTAAAGAGTGCGTAAACAACGACTTCTTCAGAAAATGGAAGAAATGCCCAATTAGCTATGGTTTATCATATACCATAACACGTGTGGTATTACCGAAGCAAACTCCAAACCATACACATAGGACTACTGGTGACATGCGAGCAAGTGAATTGGCATGTGTAAATTCAAATTACATCTCCTACCCTTGTAGAATTGGAAAACACGTGCACATTGTAGAACTACAAAATGCGTGCGCATTATAGAACTGCAAAACGTGAGCGCGTTATGTAGTTCTATAACGCGCACGCATTTTGTAGAGCTAAAAATATAGCACTATATGTAATATATCAAATGTATGGATAATAGTTTAGAGGGGGTGTGGAAGGGTTAAGGGCCTAGGAGGATGTTGGAAGTTCAGGTGGGGATGGTTAATAGTTGAGGGGGGGGGAACGCGAGACTTGAGTGATGAAGGGGGATAAGGTGGAGGGGAGGAGGTGGGTTGTGGTTTGATGAGAGAGAATATTGGTGAATGGAAAGGTGGATATCGAGTATTAGAGGAGGGATAGGATGTGTTGGAGGAGAGAGGCGAAGGAGGGGGAAATTGAAGATATGGGAATGAGATGCGATAAAATAGAGAAAAGGGGTCATAAATTATAATGAGGTAGGGGGTTGAGGAGAAGGGATAAGTTGAAAACATAGAGAGAGAGAGAGAATGAGTGGAAGGGTCAAGGGCCTAGGAGGATGTTGGAAGTTCAGGTGGGGATGGTTAATAGTTGAGAGGGGGAGGGGGAGCCTAGGAAGATGTTGGAAGTTCAAGTGGGGATGTTTAATAGTTGAGAGGAGGGGGGGGGGGAAGGGTCAAGGTCCTAGGAGGATGTTGTAAATTCAAGTGGAGAAAGATGAATGGAATGGGAACATTATGGGTTACAAGGGTGAAGGGGAGTGGGGATTGATATAATTATTAGGAGGAGAAGAGGTGTTGAAGACATATAGGGTTAGAAGCAATACACGAGACTTGAGTGATGAAGGGGGATAAGGTGGAGGGGAGGAAGTGGGTTATGGTTTGATGAGAGAGAATATTGGTGAATGGAAAGGTGGATATCGAGTATTAGAGGAGGAATAGGATGTGTTGGAGGAGAGAGGCGAAGGAGGGGGAAATTGAAGAGATGGGAATGAGATGCGATAAAATAGAGAAAAGTGGTCATAAATTATAATGAGGTAGGGGGTTGAGGAGAAGGGATAAGTTGAAAACAGAGAGAGAGAGAGAGAGAGAGAGAGAGAGAGAGACGTGGAGAGTGTGTGAGAGAGAATAAGATAGAGAGGGAGGGATGGAGATAGAGTGAAGGAAAGAGATATTGAGGGAGTGATAGAAGGTGTGTGAGAGGGGTGCCAAGGGATAGACACAAGGAGAGAAAGGGGTAGGTTCACACATGTAGAGAGAGAGAGAGAGAGAGAGATGGTGTCAAAGACAGAGGGTGGAGGGTTGAGTGATGGAGAGAGAGGGAGGTTGTGAAAGAGAGAAACATGGAGAGTGAGGGTGAAAAGAGATAGTGAGGGAAGGATACAAGTTGAGACAGGGAGAGAGATAGAGAGAGAGAGAGAGGGATATAATGGCACATAGGGCTAGTAATTAAGGGAGATTGGAGGGAGAAGGGAGGGATATATTGATAGAGGGAGGCAAATAGAAGGTGGAGAGAGAGGGAGTGACAGAGGGAGTTTGTGAGAGAAAGGGGGACACACACACAAAAAGATTATGTGGGAGAGAGGGGGATGGGTGAGCGACAAAGGGAGAGGGGGAGGGGTGAGAAATAGAGAGAGAGTGTTGGAGGGAAGGATAGTGAGGGAGGTATAGAGAAGGTGGAGAGATATTATGAGATATGGGTCCAAGTGAGGGAGGGACACACACACACACAAATTGTGTGGGAGAGAGGGGTGAGCGATAAAGAGGGAGGGGGGTGAATGATATAGAGAGTGATACGAAGGGATGAATAGTGAGGGAGGTATATAGAAGGTGGAGAGAGACTATGTGAGAGAGAGGGTGAGGGAGTGACACAACCACATAGATATATAAAGAGAGAAGGGGGGAGGACACACACACACACACAAAGAGAGAGAGGGGGGGGGGTGATTTATAGAGAGAGAGTGGTGGAGGGAGGGATAGTAAAGGTGGAGAGAGGTTATGAGAGAGTGGGAATGAGGGAGGGACACACACACACACACATATATAGAGAGAGAGAGAGAGATTGTGTGGGAGAGAGATGGGGGAGGTGGGAGAAATATAGAGAGAGTGATGTAGGGAGGGATATTAAGGGAGGTATAAATAAGGTGGAGAGAGGTTTTGAGATATGGGGAGTGAGGGAGGGACACACACACACACAGAGATATATATATAGAGAGAGAGAAGGAGGTTGTGAGAGAGAGAAGGGGGAAATACACACACACATACACATAGAGAGAGTGAGAGATGGAAACACAAAGGCAGGGAGGGCCAGTGAATAAGGCATAGAGGTATAGTGAGTAAAGCACATGTGTATCCACAGATTCCAAAAATATTATTTAGGGATCGAGTCTTGAATTTCCTCCCTTGACCTTGTTGAGGCCTTAATACCCATATCTAATGCTCAAAACCTCTTAAAGGCATGTGCATATTTTCTTGGAGACCAAGCATACCTTGAGTAGTTCATCTATGATTCTTCAAGGAATTTTCCATTAACATGGGTGTGTCAAATATTACATTATGGCCTAAGGAACAAGCATATTCCCTCAATCATGTCTTAGAGGTCCTATACCTACTGCTCAAAACCACCTAATTCTACTAACATCCATATTCATAGTCCAAATATATCTATGATATGCCATGTGTGATTTTTTAAGGCATCCTTCCTATCCCTAGATGCATAGAAGATTTAGTTAGGGTCTAAGGCCATAGTTTCCTCCCTTGACCATGTCCATGGCTTTGAGATGCATACCTAGTGCTCAACAAATTATGATGGCATGCATATCCCGATTAAGATTCAAATGATTCACATTCCATGTCATGTGTGGTGGTTGGAGGAATCAATTTTGGCCCTAAATGGTTAACAACTTCCTTTAAGGCCTAAGGACCAAGTGTTTCCCCTACCCATGTGAAGGGGCCTAATATCTGTACTTAGTGCTAAAACTGTTCTAATGGAACTAGTATCCCCATTTCAAGGTAAATGAAACCATGGAAGGATCTATTGAGGTTGTTCAACACATCATTCTTGGCTCTAGATGGATAGAAGCATCTTCTAGGGGCTAAGGCCTAGGTTTCCTCCCTTATTATGTCTAAGGTCCCAAGACACATACATAGTACTTAGAAATCCTTAATGGTTCCCATATCCGCTTTCAAAACAAAACTATCAACATGAGAGGTCATCTATGGTGATTCAAGGTGTCGTTCACGGACCTTGAGCCCTAAAAGCTGGTTTACAACCTAAAAATAAAGCTTTATGTACCAACCATGATTAACACCTTATCGTCCATATCTAATGCTAAAAAATCCTAATCATGGCCATATCCCAACTTTAAGGCTGAGGATACCCATAAGAGATCATGTGTGTTTTTTTGAGGTGTTATTTTTGTCCCTATATGTCTATAGGATTCCTTTAGGGCCTAAGGACTAGGTTTCCTCCCTCAACGATGTCTACAGATATTTTTCTAGAGCTAAGAGAATTCTAATGCACTGCATATTCTCTCTTAGATACAAAATATCACATACTGAGGTCCTATGTGCAGGTTCGATGCCTTGTTCACGGACCTCATGTCTTTAAAGCTACCTTTAGGAAATAATTCTTGAGTTTCCTCCCTCAAGCATGCTCAAGGGACTATGAACCAAACTTTGTTCTTGAAACCTCCTATTGGTGTCCATATTACAACATAAAGAAAAATTATGATCTTGGGAGGTTAGGCATGGTTGTTTGAGATGTTGTTCTTGATGATGCTAAAATATTACTATAGGTCCTAATTCTTGATGATGCAAACTGTTGTTTTTATTCATTTTCCTAGCCATGCACTGAAACTATTTTTTGTGGTTCTCCATAACGCATGTGTGTTTTGCTTCTCTAAAACGTGTGCATGTTTTGCTTCTCCATAACGCGTGCGCGTTTTGCTTCCCCATAACGCGTATGCATTTTGTAACTATAAAACGCGTGCATGTTTTTCCTAGCCTAACCTGCATGTCATATGACATGTCAAGTTCGAGATTAACCAAACCAAGCATTACATAACGTGAGCGCGCTGTGTTTTTATGTATCATGAGCGTGTTTCAAAAAAGTAGAATTGCATCTAAAAGGTCCCTCAACTTTTTACACACACCCATGTATTAATGTGGTATCATAGAAATAATTAAAAAAACATATTCTTAATTAATATATAATACTATTTAAAATAAACAATGATATTTTGAATAAAATTACATTACTTTTAGTTAATCATTAATTTATAAAAGATTATTAAATGTTATAATTTTTTTTGTAACATAAATAATTAAAAAACATATTCCCATAATATTATAATCTCATGGAATTTCTCCTAATGTAATTATTAATCATTCATAATTAATTATTAATAATTAAAATATAAAAATATAATTTAAAGACAATAATTAAAAAATACATTGTTAATTAATAAGATAAAATCACTTCATTAACATTGTTTTATTAAGTTAGATTATTGTTTGATTAAGTATCATATTATTAGAATTATTTAAACGATATTACTTTTTTGGGAATTCTTTGTAGATATGTCTACGCATGCACCCATTATTAGCAACACCACATTAATTTTATTTAATATGTATGAATACGTCAATTTGTGTAAATTTAGGCACATACTTTTTATATTGATGTATTTCCCTATATATGTGCTTAAATTTACACCTATCGGCGTATTCAGACACATTAAATAAAATTAATGTGGTTGTTGCTAGTTTTTTATTCTTCATATTCTCCTAGTTAAACGAGTTCAACTATGAGTTATCCATGCCTAGCTACATGTTATCATCAACATTTTTCTTGCTCTCCATTTATTAACTATTAGTTTTTTTATATTTTTTTTATTTTTATCTCACATTCTTTTAGTTATCTGTTGGTTACGCATTTATTAGCTATGGGTTATCCATGCATTGCTACTAGTTATCCATTCATCATCTAGTTATCAATTATTTTTTATATTCCTTTTTTATAATTGTTTATTTCCATTATTGAACAATCGCCATAGAATCAATCTCGATAGTACACTTGTCTCATCCTCGTCCATAGATAAAAAAAAAGCATAAGTTGTAATCCACCCCAAATCTCAAATAAAAACATATATCAACGTAAAAATCTCTATAGACTTAATAATTTTATTATTTACCTCACATATTTGAACCATTTTGTACATATTAGCTTTGCCATACCAATTTGATTTTTAGTATTTACAAGGTTTTGCAAAGTTTGGGTTTGATAAAATACATTGTATTTTGGAGCAAGGTTTTTCCTTGACACTTGTCTCTATAGAATCAGTTGTAACGAATGCATGCCCATCCTAAATTGAACGCTGGTCTTGGTATGTGGTCCATGCACATGGCAATAAACCTTGAAGATAATTTTGCAGTGGTTCATTGATAGCCCTGGATTATAGGCTATGACTTGTTTTTGCACAATTTGGTCATGGAAATAAACCTTAAATACATGGAGGAAAATAGCTTTAAATATCTTACTTATTTCTCCTCATGGAAAGATGGTTTTGTTGAAGATGACAACCCTAGGCTGGTTGGTTTTTTGTTTAGTTTTTTGTTTGGAGTCATTCCCAACACATGGAGGTTTTGTAACCTTATGCAGCTATTGTTTCCTATGAGGTGGTTTGATTCACTGTCTAACAACTCATGCGTATTACTCATCCATCCCTTCAGGCATTGTAGGCTTCATTCTTCTAATAAAATTTTCATATGACATTAGCAATAATGACTTCCCTCTTCCATCTGTATTATGGACCAATGAGGTATTAATACGTACAATCACGCATTGGAAACTTAAGCAGTTTAGTTATGAATTAGGTTAAATTTTTGTGGCCAATTGGAAATTAAGTAGTTTAGTTATGAATCGGTTTAACTTTTGTGGTGAGTTTTAGTAGTTTGACTAAATAAATTTATAAATTAAAATTTACAAACTTGATACACACTAAAACCTCCCTCACATGGTCCCATAGATCGCACCTTAGGTTAAAAAAGTACGTTGTGCTATTGGCACGCACATCGATTTATGTCTGCATTGAGCTTGTTTCTGTTTTAGTTGTAGTCTTCAGATGCTCAGATATGAAAGCTATAAAACTATACAATCTTCTTAACAATGAATTATAATTATAGGGTCTGATGAGTATTCTCAAAACACATATAATCCATGATTCTATTTATTTTAACATTAGCATAGATCCATTTTAAACATGGATCTATCAAACATCCAAAAAAATCCAATTTCTTGAGGTGTATATTTTTTATCATTTAAATCCTTGTCAATACTTGATAGATCTAAGTTTAAAATAAATCTATATTAATTTAAATTTTTATTTTATTTTATTTTATTCGATACATAATTTATATACAATCATTACATATACTCCATAATTGTATATCCTTTAACAAGAAAAACGTTTATTTTCTTTTTTATTATAAACTCCACAAAAATTACCATAAACGCATGGTGTTCGCTTTCTCCACCATTAGCGCTTTCAAAGTCTTTCATAGAATTTGAACTCCCACACAAATTTTTCTTTCTTTGAACTTTAGATCACGCCATACTTGCATTGCAATTTGGTGGCTATTATACGGACGTGCCATGTGCTATTATTAAAATGGTTAAAGATGTGAATTTGTTGAAATTATTATTGTTGAAAAATATTTCTTTGATTTTTGCATATTTACATATATGCAAAGAATATTTTTTTATTATTCAAAGATGTAAATTAGGAGTTCTACATTATGTGCAATTGATCTCTCATTGATTATTCATTCAGCACTAATAGATCAAGGATCAAGTGGGTGGATCAACATTTCACTTAGCAACACAACTGTTATTAATTCTCCCATACCTACTAGTTTGAGTATACCCAATTCCAGTTAAATAAGCATCACCAATAACAAGTGGATCGTTCTTTACCTTCTCATAAAGACACTTTCTTATATCCCTATCAATGAGTCTTTCTAGGTTTTTTTACCACTTTGTGGAAGCACCACTTGGAGTCTATGCAATTCTAGTTCCATTCTTTCCTAAACATGAGGCACACCATAGGAGAATCCTGGAGAGGGAGCATTCTTCCTTTATGTACTCTCTTTTCTCCTATCTCTACTCCATTCCTTGTGTGTGGAAACCATACTTCTTGCATAACTGCTTACAAGTAGTTCTTCAATGGCAAAGTCACTAGAACAAATCACATCACATTTATGTTAAAATATAGATTATCGTAAAATGATGTAGTGTTCCATGTTAGTCTCATTACATGTTTCTTCTATTACTACCATAATTGAAAAATAAAAAATATTGGCATCAAAGTTGGTTTAATACATTGCAAAGCTCTTCTACATATCATACTTTTAACCATCTTGCCCCCTAGCTCAATGGGGACATTTTAGTAGAATCCTTGTGGTTGGGATGGTTGTCCATGATATGCACAGAGAGTGATAGAGAATGGAACTAACTAAGGTGAACCTAATAATTTCCAAACATTTGAGGACATGATGCATGTGGATGCACCTTCATCGATGATACATCAATGAATGGTAATGTTCTTCATAGTGATTGAGACTTGGAAAGTGACAAATGATGGTAGTTGCAGTTCTCATTTGTCAATGTTGAAAGTCATCAGGCATGAGTCAGAAGGTTCAAAAGATCCAAGTGCATTCAATAATTCCTTGCATTGTGAGGGGCCCGATTGAAGCACTTCTAACATGGACATGGAAGCTGGTGATTGTGACAAGTTGTCAACAGTACTATAATTGTGGGAAGCCTTCATGTGAGGATTATGAGGGGTACACGAAGTGGTTCTTTTGGTATCCTCAGAATTTTCTCCACGCCAGGGAAAAACATCTACAAAGGGCCTCCCAAAGGGATTGAAGTCTCTTCTAGGATGGGTGAGGTGTCAACACTAGTATACCCTTTGGCACAAGTCTATAGGTTTACTAATGTCAAGTTCATAAACATGTTTTGGAAGGATCTATCACCTAGGGCGTGGGGACCCCACTATTGGATAACTACTCCTTAGTTGGAAAAAGGTTGTTGCAAAACAACTTGTTGGTTTTGTGGTGCATGAGATGCCTGAGGAGGGGGTATGTCCTTGCCTATAAGATCTAATCAATGTGTCCTAGGAGTGGCCCCGACCAGGTGATCTCTCTTGTGTACCACGAGGAAATAATGGGAAATCACCCCTCAAGAGAGGGGGAAGGCCTTGCAGTCTACGGGACTTCCTTAGGGGGATTTTGTTCCTCTATGGTGGATCTCTAGTATCGAATTGAGAGTGATGGGTAGTGAATAAAGACAAATGGACAAATGAAAAAACATGCCAACCTTAACAGATGAAAAAATGGTGCAATAAGTGAGTGATATGTGCAAAAATGGATTATTACAAAAGGTGTCCGCATGTAGGTTTTTTTTAAATTATAAGTTAAATGAACTTGTATTTAGAAAAGAAAAACAAGTGTAAATTACCTAAAATATCTAACATTCTTCCTCTCAAATGTAACTGGGCCTCCCAAAAGCACAATTGTTGGTGATAGTGGAATCTGCACAACAATCGACTAGTGGAGGTAACAAAGAGCCAATTATACCATCGATGGGGCCAATGTTCCAATCAAAGACACTTGGAAACACCTCCCAACGACAATATCTAACTTCAAGAGTCACTTGCACTCACAAATGCTCCTTAGATATGCCCTAAGTTTTGGCCACTAAGGTTACCTTACATCAAGTTTGGATTAGTTGTTGGGCCTAGACAGTATCCTCCCTCCAATGAGCCGAGTGAATCATAAGGGATAGAATGGAAGCTATACCTCGAATTTTACCTCCATGGTCACGCCACAGATTCTCATCCAGGATTTCTTTGAACACTTGCTTATAACAGGATTCGATAGCACCCTAAAAGACAACAATGCTATGTTTCCAAAATAATTCCTAATGAAATATATTGGTGGGCATTGTTTGAATGCCTAGCCCAATCAATCCTACCAAACTAAAATATTTTTTTGTGACCTCCTATGGAGGATTTTAGTTGGTCAACATTTGTAATAGTTGATTTTATGGGTTTTTATTGAATTAAGGTGTGTAAGGGAGGTATTTCACAATTCCCTTCCTTTTTTATTCACTAAAACTATGAAAAGCATACTCGGATTGATAAAGTCTTTAGGTCCCTTAGTTTGTGCAAGTGAGAAATCACATGTGATGTAAGCCAATTGTATTGTTTCATTTAACTAAAGTGCTCAAAACAAAATAGTGGAAATTGTAACTTGAGCTCTAAAGAGACTAATTTGCAAGATGAAACAAATGTTAAGTGTGCAATGGAGGTATTTCACACTTCACTCTCATTTCTAATTCACAAAAAATGTCAAGAGAATACTTTGGGAGAGGAGAGTCTTTATGTCCTTGATTGTGTGCAAAAAGGGGATTCTACACTACTTTAATTAAATTTTTAAAGAAAAGCAAAAGAACGTAACATATATTGAATACTAGTCACTCCAATGAAGCTCATTAAAAGCCTAAAGGGTGGTTTCCTAAGCATACTTCGAGGGACAAACCCTTTACTTCCTAATATTAGTCTAGGGGGGATAATTACTAAAGAAAAAAGTAACTATTGCAATATTACCTAGTTCTATTTCATTCATGAGCATCAATTGGGTTGCAAATGTGTTGACTGAACTGATAAAAAATAAATAAAGAACAAGAATGTGGGAAACAAATTAACAGATGTGTTATAGCACGACAGAAACACTCACTGGTGCACTTTTGCATGACTACATTGCAAGAAGGTCATGCTGACGCAAAAAATAAATCCACGTGGGAAAAATTTGGGTAATATAAGTGGGTCGCATGACTGTCGAATTGATATTCTCCTTGTCAGCACAACTGAGATGTCGGGAGCCGCTTTTTTGATAAAATGATAAAATGATAAAAATGACCTCTTGGGGCCAAATTTTTGGGATGAAAGGGATGGTCCTATTCACCTACCATAAAGTACCATAAAGTATCCACTTCACAAATAACAACCTAATGAAAGATAAATGAACTAAAACAAAGTGGAGTTTCCATAAATACTACTGTAGGAAATATTGCACAAGAGTGATTTCTTCCCACTTGGTATTAGAATCCCCTTTTGTGGTTGTGGGTGAGTGCTCCAATTTATTCTACAAATGGTTGTTAGTAGAAATAAAACAAAGAAAAATAAATAAAAACTAAACTAAATAAAATGCAAGATGGTGTAAGAGATGCAAAACCACTTCTTTTATTTCCCAATGGTAAAGCATATACAACACCTTCGAGATGTGAGATCCAAATGGAGGCAAAAAATCCTCCTAAGGGAGGTCTATTTAGTCCACACTAGATTCCAAGTGGCTTGTCTTGATTGTACAACATCAAGAGTCATTCTCCATACTTGTGAGTAATATGAAGTCAGAGACTTGTGAGTCATAGCAAGTCCTATGTATCCTTATATGATTTAGGTGGATAAGTTGTATTGTAAAGCTTGTGAGTAATATCAAGATAAGTCTTGTGAGTAATATCAAGACTAGACTTGTGAGTAATATCAAGTTAAGTATTCTCATAGAAGGTACCCTATGAGAATGGATCTCCAATTGTGGAGATGATCTTGTGTTGTATCAAACTATGGAGCTCCATTTGTTGAGGTGATTATACTATGTGATATATTGTTAGTCATGGTCACTGAGTGCTATAAGTTTCCTTTAGGGCTTAGCTACCCCTAGAGTGAATTAATTTAGCCTATGACTATATGGCATAAGGTAAAAAATATGATCATCAATATGTATGTGTAGAAATAATAGATCAATGCTATGTGCAATGATGCTAAAAATAAGCACAAGAAATAGATCTTGCTACTAAGAATTCTCACAAGCATACACAGGAAAAATAGAGAGAAGAAAAGAGACTGAATCACATGAATGAAGAGATGAATATTGGTGTGTATCCTTCCATTGAATAATTATGAATAATAGAGTACATAAATATTACATCCCTCATGGGGAAGTCGAATTGTATGGAAACAACTCATAAAGCTCAAAAAGGCTGACTTACCAAAATATAGCAAACCCCCATAGGTGGATAAAGCACTTGCTAAATCTATTAAGGACCTCACGAGTTGGCA
>LPNX010712908.1:162594-190473 GCA_001517045.1 Pseudotsuga menziesii | reverse complement strand
TTTAAGGTGCCACCTAATTAAGCTAGTGGGTGAATAATTAATCAATAATGATTAATTATTTTATCCTAAGTTGTGAGTGGGTTTAATATATTCCAACAGTATGGAATAATTCTTCGGATTATGATATGATAAGATGGATAAATAATACAAATATGGACCATGCATTAATAATTTAATGATAATGAGATAAATCTTGGAGAACGAGAATTCAAATTTCCCATGCAAAATGTTTGAGTGAACTCAAGTTATAAAGATTCAGTAAAATGTGAATGTCCCAATCAATGCCTCAGTCAAAGCATCGGTTGAATTATTAATTAATGTAATCAATTAAGTCAAGAAGGGCTCAATGTTCATCAATCAACATTCACCAATTAACTAAGAGATACATGCAAAAGTTATTAATAGAAATTGGGCATGGATGGAACTGAGTGTGAAGCATTGACGGCACTTAAGTTAGCATGTTAACTAAGTGATCAACAATCAATTAAATATTGAGTTCAAGTCAGTTTTCATTCAGTTCAAGTAAGTTACCATTAAGTTCAAGATAGTTAACATTCAATTCAAGTCATTTCACATTTAGTTGAAGACAATGAACATTCAATTAAATCTAATTGAGTAAAGGAAGGGTGCTAATATTTGCATGAAGGGAGTTCTAGTTAGATCCTCCTTGTAAATGCACTATGTGGTGCTCTCAATATGTTTATTGATCCCCCTACGCGCTACCTTCTACATGATAGGGTTTTTGGCTTGCTATTAATATACTAGGCATATGTAAAGTCAATACAGTTGCATACAGTTGTTTTTGCAAGGTTACATTGGATATCTCTTCTCAAGTGATGAGGTTTCATCTCTTATCGGGAAATATTCTTATGTGTTGTGAACCATTCTTTACAAATATATCTATAATACTCAAATAATTGTTGAATTTTTCATCCTCCGTGTTTGGAGGGTTTTCCCAAGGTAGATCTTGTCTCTTATGGTTGACTATTTTATATGGTTGATTTATGGAGCTCATTTATATGGCTAATTTATGAAGATGATTTATATGGCTGATATATTTGTGAGATTTACATGTGACTGATATATTTATGAGATTCACATGTGGTTGATATATTCATATGTAGTTGATTTATGGGATACATATGTGTTGGAATTGATTGATAAAATTTTTAAAGTTCAAGCTTCTCTAGTTTTGCTCAAAACATCAACATGGTATTAGAGCATAAGGCATGAAAGAGCTCAGTCTTGTGCATCAATATAATCCTACACAAATTTTAAAATTTTGAGCAAAATATTGCAACCATGACGTCAATCTCCATTCGATTGAAAGACCGACTTGAAGGCACATCAAACATCAACACATGGAAAGAGAGGGTGTTGAATATTCTTGAAAAGCATGATCTTGATTCATTTGTGACTGCCGTGGTAGAAGATCCTACCACTAATCAAGGGTGAATCAACTTCAAGAAGAATCAATCAAAGGCTAAGAATACAATCTTTTATTCGGTCAAGGACAATCTCATTTCCATGATAATTCCATTGAACACTGCAAGGGAGTGTTTTGACTCTACACTCACCAATATTTTCATGAAGAAATCCTCGAGTCAAGAATAAGGGTACATCTAAGGCAAGGTTGTGTACACTAAATAGTAGAATCTTGTCCTCACAGTAAGGATGAAAAAAGGGAGAAAGAATTTCACTACAAAGAAGTTGTTCCATTTAAGTGAATAAAGAATGACTTTGGTATTCTCTATAAGGGTGAGAAGATCAAGAGGGATCCCACACAAATCAATAAAAGATAAGTAGTTTATATTTTGATTGTTAAATGATGTTATAAATCAGACCTAAAGGTTTTTTAATATGTTTCATGACTTCATATAGAGATATGTTTTCCTGGACTTTGGAATTGTGATGAGCATATACATGATTGTTTGGATTTTATTAGCATATTATCGATCTCATGGGTCAATATTATGTGATATGATATAGGAATGATATAAGAATTATGTAGGATTGATATATATTTATATAGTGCTGGTATAAAGCTTAAATTTCCTTCATAAGACATGAGATAGAGGGCTTCATGCTTGATTCATGAGTTGTGAACATAGGACTACATGATTGGTCATAATATATCAAATAGAGGGATCCATGCTTTCCTCATGAGATATGAATATGGGGATGAATATTTCCTTCATAAAATATGAATTTTTGAACTAATATAGGATTGATATAGGGTTCCAAAACATCACATAAGATATGAATGGGGTTATGTCAAAACATTGATTTAGTCTATGTACATAACTGTGTGAACCATTACTAGTATGTTGAAAATTTTCATGTGATTACATATCTTGGTTATGCAATGTTATTAATTATTTGAATCATTTTTCTTGTAGGGAAAAACATATTCCCCGACCTACAACACAAGAATGACATGGATTGATTCGGATGGTTGATCCTAAAAAAGAGAAGATCGAGAGGTTCTTATGTATCTAGGAAGAATACATAATATAATCCCTAATTTTATTCAGAGAAATGTAAAGACTCATGAAGGTAATATATTTATATTAATTAGATATAGAGGAGTATGAGTCTCCATGATGGAGGACTCAAATTTATGATTCTCACCTCCTAGATGTTGAGAGGGATAAGCTAGATTTACTAGCCACTACAACAAATCCTAGAATTAGCATCCCTTTTTAGTGTATTTTTTTTTACATTGAGTGGTCAAACTATACGTTAAATGGGATGCATCATAGGAAAAAATTAAAGCATCTCAAAAAACGTCTTTTTTCGCTAACTAAACAACATCCTTTATGACGTCCAAAATAGCGTCTCTTTTTTTTCTTCCAGAATAGCGTCCAACTTTGCTTCCTAAACAACGTCGAGGTTTGCTTCCAGAATAACATCCACCTTTGCTTCCTAAACAACGTCAAGGTTTGCTTCCTAAATAACATCATATTTTGCTTCCTAGTGAGTGTCTGCTTTTGCTTCTTAAATGACACCCCCGTTAGCACCATATTTGCATCCTTAATAGCACCATGTTAACATCCAATATTGCATCCAATTTTGCTACCACTTTAGCATCCCATTTTGCACCATGTTTTACTTCCAAATATGTGCCAATTTTCACTTCCAAATTTGCACCAATTTTTGCTTCCTTTTTTGCATCCTATTTTGCTACCAAAATGACACCAAATATTTCTTCTATTGTTGCACCATATTTTGCTTCCTATGTAGCACCATGTTTTGCATCCAAAGTAACGTCTTATTTTTCTACCATATCGATGCCATGTTTGGATTCATCATTAGTGCCACATGTTGCATCCTTTTTAATGCCTATTTTGCATCTCTCATGTTTTGGTCTCTAATTTAGTCATTTTTAGTAATTTTATATACGATTTTTGGGCTTTTTTTTAGTCACCCATCTCTTATTTTTTACTTACTAATTTAGTTGTTTTTAACCGATATTATAATATCATTAGAGCATGGAGGAATCGAACCACCAACCTCTTGCTTATAAGGAAGGCTCTCTTCCATTGAGCTAAAACCCTTTAAGAATTTGAGAACCTAACTTATAGAGCCCTCTATAATGGTAAAAATGATCAATACACAACTTTGAGTATCTAATGGCTGAAAATGGATGCTAGATTGTATTATCTTCAACATGGGATTGATCACGTTCCTTGGTTTTCTATATATCATTTTCCTATGATTGTAAAGTTTCTATCATTACAGTACCAACTTCTGCAGCTTATGAGGCAGTAGCATCACCTTTTTCCTGTGATCTAGTGGTATCATGGGCCTAATCTAATGGAGTGTCATTAATTGGTTGAGCCCTCTATAACTAAGAAACAAAATTATCCTTAATTCCTAATTCTATTGTAGTGCCACTCATTCCTGTTGATGTATTTGTAACTTTAGAATGTATTCACTTGTATATATTGTATTTCATTGGTCCCCGATGCTCCTATCAGGATAATAACTTGTATTTCTTTGTACCCTGATGTTCATATCAGGAGAATTACTAAAAGTCATGAACAAGTCCCCTCTGTTGTAATTCGGGTCATTAGTACCCTGGTTGTGGTTACTCGAGCCTACATAACTGAGTTAGGATTACTCAAGCCTACATAATAGAGTCAAGTGAATGAAAGAATATAAATAGAGAGTGAGCCTCTCTATTTATCAGAGTCACACACACTCAGTTGTAGCGCATAACTGAGAGAGAGAAGAAGCTAGGACAAGAGAGAGAGAGACAACTACTATCGGGAGATCATCTTTGTCTCTTTGGGTTTTAGTTTTGGTGCTCATTCTATCTCTGAGGAAGTTGCGGGGTTTTCTCCTTTATGGTTTCCCCGAGGAAAATATTTGTGTTCATTTTCTATTGTGATTTATTGTTGTGCTTGTTATTCTCTCAGATAAGATCCTAAAGATCATATAGCTTAAATGATAAAAATCTAACATGGTATCAGAGCTAACTTAAGAAGAAGACATTATGCAGCTACAAAAGCTAGGGATTCTTACTATTTGGGTCTCTCTCCACAATCTATCAGCAAAATAAGGCTAGGCTAACTCTCCATTGAAGGGTGCATCTTCTTGTCGAAGCAGAATTCGATTTGGGCATTTTCAGTTTTTGCTACGAAAAATTAGGGCTTTTTACAGATGAGGATTTTTTGAGTGAGCTCAGCGTAGGATTTATCTTCTCATCAAAATCAAAATTTAGAGACCAAGTATTTTTTTTTGGGTAAAACTCCGGGAAAGTCAAACCCTAGTTTGACCCCAGGCAAGAAAAACCCTAAAATACTAAAACTAGTAGGTTTTGGTACATTCACTATATCTCAGGATTGAAGAAGTCTCAGGGGCTGAAATTTTCATAGGCCAAAGATAAAATCTTGATGTACCCTATAAAAATTTCAGCCTCAGATTCGCTATATTCTTGGAGATATGATTCCTCCAAATCAGGGTTCCAGGCTCTTCTAGGATTCATCCCTAAACATGACACCTAGGGAGAATTTCTGTATCTTAGGATACGAAGGTCCAAATGAACTTTTTCAAGATGTTCCATATATGGCACGAACTATAATTTTTGTGGTAAAATTTTCATACCCCAAAGGTGAAACAGTGACACGTGGAAGTTCGTACAAGTTTGCTATTCTGAACAGTCCTGAAAGAAGTCACCTTGGGAAAACTCTCATAAGTCCCAAATGGTGAAACCAATTCTGCTAAAACCTATGGTGTTGGAAAGAGGACAGGCAAGGATACCTCAGGGAAATGAGGCTAAATCCTTACACAAGAAGAACTTGGTCAAGGCCAAGAAGATCATTTCTTATTCAATCAAGGATCACCTTATACCACAAGTGTATTCCCTAAAGAAACCTAAAGAGATATTTGATTCCTTGACCAAGCTATTTGAAGGGAAGAAAATAAATCAGAAGATGACTTTGAGAAACCAGTTGAAGAATGTAAAGATCTAGAATGCAGAGACCGTACAGTCAAAATTTACAAGGATCTCTCAATTCAAAGAACAACTTGAAGCAGTGGATGAAGAAGTAGAGAATATATAAATTTTGATAACCACCTTGAATGGCCTCCCATGATCATGGGATTCATTCATTCGAGGAATCTGTGCCAGAAGGAAGTGATTACTTTCTGCAAGACTCTAGGAAGAGTGCACACAAGAAGAAGCTCGACTCATAATAAGAGGAGGAAATAGGAGCAACTGAAGATCAAGCTCTCACGATCCAAAGAAGATCCCTCAAGCGATAAGGAATATGAAGAACTCAACTCTTGAAGAACCTCTTATCCATCTTATCATTTGGATAAGAAATGATGCTGTTATGAATGAATAAGATGATAAATATGAAAGAAGGAGTCTACCCATGAAACAAATAAAGATAAGTATTCAATTGTCATTTCATGATATTGTTTTCTTATGCATTTGTTTACATTCAGTTTATGTATTATGCATTATAGAATGTTTGCATTAATAAAAATATACTACTAATATGCATGTGATGGGTAAGTATCTCATGGTGCCATACAATGCTCTATTGCTACTTATCTAGAATGAAACCTCTTAGCTAACATATTGGATTAGTGCACAATCTCAATGGTGTCTTGGTAGAGATGGAAGGCATCTAGAAAGTTTCTGTGAGATATGGATGAATGTTGTATTGGCTAAAATAGTTGCATGATTATATCTTTATGCATAAGAATTTACCATTATGAAATGTTTCTAATCATACAACTGGTGCATTTTACTTGTAGAAAAGATCGTGTACAATCACCTACAAGAAAAGAACATTAGAGGAAATTTGGGGTCTAAAATGGGCCTTATAAGAAAACGTGCCAAAATAAGTTTTTGTGAGTTGGAATTCAAGAACCAATAGAATTTCAATAAAATAAGTCAACCATAATGGTTGAATTGACATATTTGTCATTAAAAAAAACTACTTTTTTTGTTCGTATTTTCAACATATCTCATTGTGTTTTTACTCAAATTTCAATCGGGAGAGCTCGTTGGATTTGGAATTTGATTCCGCATCCAACGAGTACCCACACTGCATACTTTTGACAGANTATTATTTTATTATTTTAACTATTATTTTATTATTTTAACTATTATTTTATTATTTTCCTTAGGAGGCCCATTTTAGACCCCAAAATTCCTCTAATGGGATGAGATGTGTTCTGAAGAACAAGTGATGACAGTTCAAGAAAGAATCCAAGATGAAGAATAATATGACAATACTTTCAAAGAAAGAAAGAGGCCTCAGAGACACTCTAGTTATGTGAAATTGTTGAGCGACATCATTGATGCAGAGCCTTCCAGCTATGAAGAAGTAGCCAAGAAGAAAGGGAATTAGAATACCAGTTCAAGAAGAATGATGTCTAGGATGCAGTATCGAGACCTGAAGGGAAGTCCGTAATGTATTCCATATGGATCTATAAGATCCAGCATGCAGTAGATGGCAACATCATGGGATACAAGGCAAGATTCGTAGCGTGAGGCTTCTCACGGAAAGAAGGTATAGACTACGAAGAGACATTTGCAGCCACTGGAAGTTAAGACACATGACAGGAAGACTCATGTGTGAAAATTAAAGAAAGCCTTATACGAGCTCACAAGACACCCATGAGATAACACATACATCAGGATCTTGAATATCACCTAAAGTGATGAAGATCATAACCTTTCCTACAAGGTTGAAGATGAAAGCCTATATGTCACATGCCCCAATTTTGCAAATTTTTTTTTATATTATTTGAGGAACATTATGTTAAATTTTATGCTAAGTTGTAATTAATAACCAGTGGGGTCAAGAATATTTTATGTAAATTCATGATATTTTATTTATAAATAAATAAATGAGGACACAACAGCTTAGGAGAGCTGTTAAAAGAGTGTTTACTGGTCAAATTGGTGGAGGAGACTAGGTGGAGAGCGAACTAACATGTGGCAGCATCCTCAAACCACTTCCAACTACTGCAAGTGGCAACCTCCCTACATTTGTGGTCATGATTCCCCAAGAAAGTGGAATCAGAGAAAGTGGATCAATTAATGAAAATTGACCCAGAAGACCTAGGCATCTTGATAAAAATTCCCATTGAAGAGAAGTGAGGCTGCTCATTATAGAGAAGTGATCATTCAGGTTGAATGAATGTACTTCAGAGAAATTCAATGGAAGGGAAATCTGGAAAGTGTTTGAGGGCATAACTGCTGATTGATCTAGTTGCATCTTTTAAGTTGAAGATCATACTGCTGAGAGCATAGTGTTTTGTTGAGTTATTGAACTAGTATGTTGACAGAGGGTTCTACAGTTGCATTTCCACCTAGTTCTCAGCCAAGAAGACCAGGAACAGGCTCGGGGGTCCTAAGGAAGCGTTGTTTGAGCGCTCACCAGGAGATTGGTAGGGAGGAATGACCTCCTAAAGTTGTTGTCGTCTTGTCCTCAACAGGTTCTATGTTATTTTATTTTACTGTTTTAGTTAAATAAATCTTAGTTTAACTACTATATGAATGTTAAAAGTTTAGAGTTTGTGAAATGTTAGATTTAGTATTCTTAATAGATTGTTATAGAAATGAAATTGGTTTAGAGAATAGTGAATTAGAATGAAAATAAATTTCTAAATTGTGTTTTTCCACACCTGGAAACTAGGTCGTACTCTAGCACAGTCAGAATGCTTTAAAGTAGATGAAAGAATTCTTAAGAGAATGAAAATAGTAAATAGGATTTTGTATTTATAGATAGCAGAGTAAAATTTATTTCAATGTTTAAAATATAATGAAAAGCAGTGTTAGGGTTTGTTTGTATTTACTATTTTACTTAATGTAACTAAATAAAAATGCAGAAAAAGAAATAGTAAACTACACTAGAGTTACAGTATTAGTATACTAATACAAACAAAAGTTTATAGGAGATAATAGTTAAGAATATAAACAAGTTATTAACCAAATAGTATAACTTTTAAACTATTAACTAAATCTTAAACTATTACTTAATAAAAACCAGATTAGGGTTATGTTTTTAAACCCTTTATTTATGAAAAATAAATAGAGTTCCAGAGTTAACCTTATATTCTTTACAAAGCTTTGAATAATTCTAAGTTATAGAATAGTACAAATAAAAATAAATGTAAAAATATACATTAAACGAAACTAAGAATTACATACTTAGGAGCTAATTATTTTTTTAACAAACAGGCTTATAACCTGTGAAAGTAAAAACCTGAGGGTTGAAACCCTAACAACTAATTTCTCCAGTTATAAATTAATCTATTTAAGTTTTAACCTTTTACTTTTTTTAACTTTGTAAGCAAACTTAACAAGAAGGCTACAATCCATGCTTTAGACTGTTTATAGTCTTTTTCTGAAATAAACATCTTTTATAAACAGTAAAATAAACACATAATTTACAGGTTAAAAAAATCATAAAGACACGAGACAGAGCTCCAAGATTTACAAAGTCTTTCTTTATAAAAACAACTGTATTACATTGTCGGGCCGTAAGGCTAAAATTGAACAAAAATACATATCATGGCTCAAGGGCCGATATTACCTAGCATAAACAACAAGGGTTTTAAATTAAACTGGAGTAAACATCATACTAAAATCTCTTAACTAACGAGAAACCGAAATAGGCTTCCAAGCACTGTGTTTCTCCTTCAACAACCCTCATTGCAAGTAGGGAAAAACCCATATTTGAAATCAGGGCTTACCGGTCGGGGCCACGAGTCCATTGAAGTCGGCCATTGTATTCATTCCACTAAATATTGGAGTTGTCATGGGTTCCTGTAATGAGCACATTACCGAACGTTAGCACAAAGCTCAGCTTCTAAACTTAAAACCCTAATTGTATTATTAAATTGACAAAGAGTTTCCATATTAAAATTGAGTTGTCTTTACCTGTAAGTAGAAGAGATTTCGAGCAGCGAAGAAGCTGTCACTAGCTTTACCAAATTACACAAAGGAGTAATCAACCCCTACACCGACTCTAGAGTGGAGACAGTGTTAACAAGCTTAACTCCACAAGCTGTGATGAGCTACAAGCAAGACATAACTGAATCCATGGACAAGCTGAGAGCCAAACACAAACAAATAACCACTCGCGTAGTGAGGTTCACGACCACGAAGATTTAAAACCTAAGATTGAGGAATGAGACTACAACAGCAACAAACACAATCTACAGAGCAAGCAAGCAGAGGAGCAACCTCTCATGTCCGCCAAGGAAACCACACAGAGCAGCCTGCAGGCTAGCGAAACCCTCGGAGTAAAAATGACAATTGAATAGGGTTTTCCAGTATTTTAAGTCACCAATGCATGGATGAGAGTAGACCACATGCCCTCCAAATATTTTCAACCACACAAGGGTCTTGTCTATAGTCAATCTGCGTTCCAATTATCAATTTATTATTTCAATGATCAATAAACCAAATATGTAATTGACTATGGAATGTATTTATATATATATTCACTACTGATAACATATAACTATATCATTGTATTTGTTGGTATCAAGGTTGTGTTAATTGTTCACAATGATTTGCATAACGTTGACCATAGAGTAAGGATGTAAAAACTGTGCCATTGGTACAATCCCAAGGTCGACCATAGTTTACACATTTTCTAAATAATAATTTGCATGCAAAACAACTTTAAAATATTTACATATTACTTGAAGCTCAACTATACTATTGGAGATCGATGGTTTAAGGTTAGTTATAATTGCTAATAATTAATATATATCTTTTGACTATAGAGTAAGGTGAATTAAACCATGTCAAATAAACAATCACGAGACTTGACCATAGTGTAAACTTTTACAAATAATGTTTTGTATGCTCAACTTGCCAATGGCAATAATAATGAATCTTATCATTATTTACAAAGTCAATTGTGCTTATTTGGTTCTATCATAGTATAGGAACCTTTGTTATATTGTTTCACTTGAGATAGACCTTAGATTAGAAGTTCTAGATAGTAAAATCTACCATAGTAGTTATTATAAACTACAACTTATTATGAGTGAGGCTACATGATAATAGTAATTTTACTAAGGTGTAAACCATGCACAAGGCTTATAAATTATAGGAATAACATTGATAACGTATTTACCTATGATTTAAATTTTATAAAAGTGGTGGTAGGTAGTATTCCATCTTAGGATGATGTATCTAGTTAAAAGAACCAAACTTATAAAGTCATGGAAATTTATAGATAGTAAGATCTCTACAGGATGCAAGTAATAATTAGATTGGTACATTATAAAATAATGTGGGGTTGTATGTTGTTACAATAATACATGTAGCAAGGCGATAATTTAAGTACTGAAGTTTATAACTTGATGTTTAGCATATGTACATACAAAAAACAGGTTAATAATTTCTGTGTCTAGTAAGATAGAGACAAAATAGAAACATGTACTCTATTGGAAGTCTTTACCTTCGAGATTGATAGAAGTACTTTCATAAATAAAATACATTACATTTAAACATAACATTAGCATTATAAGCATGTTAAAATAGAATCAATTGTATGACGAAGAACTTGAGCTCTAAGCACATAGTAAGTATCTTTTGTTTAGCTAAGTATGATAAAGTTAACAATCTTTATGACTAAACTTTGAATACTATTTTAGAAACGAAAACTATGGAAGACAATTACTTTACCTCATCAGAGCTTGATTTTAAATAATCAGTTTATTTACTAGCATATTAACATGCAACAGAAATACTTCTTGCTACCTTATGAATTAAACTCCTACTTGATCGATCGTTACCTGTTGAACCTATAAGAACCAGCAGTCCATCTGCGTTAGCCTAATGCTAAGTAAGCCCAAGTTTTCAAAGATAGATTTCACCTACTTGCAAGTAAAAATTATTAGTAAAGCTAAAAGAAATCTAGATGCAGGTCATTCTTGTATACCTTATGAAAATAAAAGTTGTATTAGTTATTGTATTATGAAACTAATTAATACTAATTGTTAAACTGTTTCATTTTCCGCTAACCGCTAGCAGTTAGTGAACTGCGTATTTAGACATTTTATGTTATCTTAAAAATTTTAAATTTTTATGAAATTTTGGGGTTATGACACTATAGATGAAGACAAGTTCACAGATGGGTGCGAGAAGAACATTTAGTAGCAGAGGAAGATACTTGTCACTCGGGTACAAAATGTTTCAATACATAGAGTATGAAAGGCAGAGGGAGAATGATGCTCCACTTCAGAGGGAGTGACTGCAAAAGATCCTGAGGTTTGACATGGTACAACAGGATGGACAGTTTACTGATGGCTCTAGGATTTACTGAGAGTAAAGCAGATTCCAAACTTTTACTTCAAGGTTGAAGGTGGAATACTAGTGATGCTCCTATTATATGTCGATGAATTGTTCCTGGCAGAAAAGAGGAACTCATTAAAGTTGCAAGAAGGAGACTTGCTACCAAGTTCGAGATGAAGGACTTGGATATGATGCACTACTTTTGGAGGTGTGGCAAAATGCAGAAGGAATCTCCCTGGGACAAGGGAAGTATTCAATAGAGATCCTGAAGAGGTTTGGGATGATGGACTGTAAGGCCATGACCACACCTATGGCATCGAACCTGAAGCTATTGAGTGATGCTTCATCAAATTCAGTTGAGGATACAATGTATCATCAGATGATTGGTTCATTGATGTACCTGACGAATACGAGACCAAATAATTGCTTTGTTGTGAACACATTGAGACATGTTCACCTGATGGTTGAAAAACATGCAGTGAGGTACTTGAAGGGTACTATTGATTATGGGCTCAAGTATGATACGAATCATAAAATTAACCTGGAGGGTTATGAAGATCCGGATTGGGCAGATAGTTCCATTGATAGGAAGAACACTTTGGAGTGTTGCTTCAGTATGGGATCAGGTGTGATCTCTTCATTTAGCAAGAAGCAGTCCTGCGTGGCACTGAGTACAACCGGGGCAAAATATGTTGCACTTGTTTGGCTATTTGGGAGTTAGTATGTTTATTTTGAAAACTACTATTTGATTTGATTGATTTGAATTTCTTTTTTTGTATGATGCAGAGAGGAGAAGTGAACCGCCAGTATGTGATCCAGATCAAGATCTCTCGAAAGAGGGAGTTCTAGCATAGTCGGTGAGACAGGTTATCTAAGCATAAATATTGGTGAAGCTCGTAGGTTTCTTAGACATAATCAATCCTGTAGGTTTTACTCGAATGTAATCGGTCCTAGTGAAGCTCACAGGTTATCCTTGGACGTAATCATCCCTGGTGTGATTCTATGCTAGAAATGGCCAAAGTGAAGTTTAAGTACTTTAGGGAGAATCTTGGTGTTCTCCAGATTGATGTTCCATCCAAGGGGAAGTGATTAGTCTGTGTGGCATTCTAACATGGTGGTAGGCTGGTCCTCCCATGGTCAGATGTAAGTGCAGAGCCATTCTGACATGGTGGTAGGCTAGACCTCCCATGGTCAGATGTAAGTGTAGAGCCATTCTGACATGGTGGTAGGTTGGGCCTCCCATGGTCAGATGTAAGTGTAGATCCTTTCTGACTGGGTCAGATGTAAGTGCATAGCCTTTCTGACATGGTTAGATATAAGTGATGGATGAGCCTTTCTAACATGATGAGGTCAGATGTGAGTGCTGAGCCTTTCTGACATGATGAGGTAAGATGTGAGTGCTGGATGAGCCTTTATGACATGATGAGGTCAGATGTGAGTGCTAGATGATCCTTTCTGACATGATGAGGTCAGATGTTAGTGCTAGGCCTTTCTAACATGATGTGGTTAGATGTGAGTGTTGGATGAGGCTTTCTGACATGATGAGGTCGAATGTGAGTGTTGGGCCTTTCTGACATGATGAGGTCAGACGTGAGTGTTGGGCATGCCTTTCTGACATGGTGGTGGATGTGTTCCTCCCATGGTCAGATGTTTTAGAATAATCAACCCATAGTTAGCTACCTTATACATTAATTTAATTATTTTTGTCTTATTTGCCTAGTTCATGTGTCCCACCTTATGCAAGTTGTCATTTACCTATCCATAGTGGTCAAACTTACCTTATTTGACTCATGTAGCACTTGGGAAACCTCAAGGAATCAAATCTTCTTTATTCTTGGCCTCCTAAGTGCCCTTCTTCTTTTGCTGCTTTATTGCCTGCTTTTTCAGTGTTTTAAGGCAAATGGAAAAGCTTGACTAGGTGAGGTTGACTAGTTTTTTTTCCTACACATCCTCCACTCTTTTCTCCTATGAAAAAAATGTATGAGTTGTCATTCCATCACTCTTTAGCTTGCCTAAGTGCTTTTTCCAATTCGTGAGCTCCATGACTGATTTGGAATCTACTTTATGCACCTATGGGGGATTTGCTTATTTTTAGTAAGCCTGCTTTTGACTAGATTCGAATTGCCTCCTCATGCATTCAAATCCCTTATGTAATTATTTAATGTAGAAGCCTATGTTATTACAGGGTTGGCTATTGTACACTGAGTTAATATAGTTGAGTCTTCAGCTCCATATTCAGTCTCTTTTATGAGTGATTTTGCATGTGCAATTGATGATTGTTGTGAGTAAAATTAATCTATCAATGGGTTCAATTTCCACATGGTATTAGAGCCATTGTAGATCGATTTCTCTCCTTCAAAATTGTTTTGCAGGTTTGACATCAGTGACTGGAAGCCTTCTACTGACAGCCAAGACAATTTCTGAGCTATGGATCAATCTCAGAAGACCATCTTGACTCCCTTCAACTTCTTTGAATGGAAATCCGAGATGGAGATACTGTTGAGAGTGAAAGGCCTCTACAGAGTGACTATGGAAATAGAAGCAGAGCCCAATGCAGCTGCAAAGAAGATAAAATGGCACAACAGGAGGGATGAGGCCTATGGTCTCCTGTGTCTGAGTATTTCCAGAGACCTCCTTTTCCATATTGATGGATTGACATCACCGAATGAAGTATGGGAGAAGCTTACTGATATTTTTGGAAGCCAGATGAGATGAGGGGACATCAAATTGAAAATGAGCTGATCTCCCTGAGTCCAAATAGCTTTGAATCCCTACAACTCTATTTCTCCAAGTTCAAAGCACTTGTTTTGCAGCTAAAACAATGTGGGATTGAAAAGAAGGATGACCAACTGGTCTTGGTCATACTCTCGAAGCTTGGCCCTGACTATTCAGTCTTTGTTTCGACCTTCTATGCCACAAAGTTGACAGCTCGAACCTAGAAGATGCCTAGCCTTGCAAATTTCATGGAATCTCTCACACAAGAACAGGACAAGCTGGTGATGATGGGCACCATCAAACCTTCCAAAGACCAAGCTTTGGTTGCTGGAGATTCGAAGGTGGATTCAAAAAGCAAAAAGAAAGCTAAAAATCCACCTGAGCAAAAGAGAGACAAGAACAAGTCTCCGGAGGAGCCACAAGGTTCCAAGAAGAACTACCAGAAGAAGAAAAACAAAGGAGAAATGAGCAATTGCGCATACTGTAATAAGGGCAATCACACTGAAAACTCTTGTATGAAAAAGTAAATAGACATGCTGACCCAACTCCTGGAGAAGAATGGCATCTCCCTTCCAGACAGCTCAAAGAAGAGGGAAGGAGGATCAAGTTTAGAAGACAAAGGGAGAGTTCATGCACTAGTTGCTGGCACATCAAGCTCACCTAGTTTCATCATTGATTCTAGAGCTTCAAGACATATGGTTTCGACCAAGGAGGCCTTCACCTCACTTGACATGTCGAAGGGTCCATCAATAGTACTGGGAGATGACTCTCACACTGAAAGTTTGGGCAAAGGGAGGATTGATCTTGATCATGGTCAGTTCAACAATGTGTTGTATGTGCCTGGTCTTGCCTCCAACCTCTTATTAGTGTATCAGATGACTCACACTGGGTCTCCAAAGAAGTTCATATTCTCCCCTGATGAAGTTGAGATCACAGAGATCTCAAGTGGTAAATTCATTGCAAAAGGAGTTGCAAATCATACTTCGAAGGTATACATGTTCTCACACTTCCTACCCTACTCAAACCCCTCTGCTCTTTTGATTCATGCTAATGAGGCAAGAAATATTTGGCCACCTAAATTACAAGTATATTTATGATCTTAGTGAAAAAGAGATGGTCATAGGGTTTCCCAAGATAAAATTTTCCAAAGGAGTCTGCCAAGATTGTATCCTAGGAAAACACCCAGAGCATAAATTTGAGAGAACTAGTCATGAGAGAACCTCTACACCCCTCGAGTTTATCCACAGTGATGTTGCTGGCCCATTCCCTCATATGTCCATGAGTCAGGCCAAATATGCATTGACTTTCATAGATGACTTTTCCAGATATTGCTGGGTTTACTTCCTGAAACACAAGTCTGAAGTTTTTGGCCTCTTCAAAGTCTTTAAGGCTTTGGTTGAAAACCAGTATGGGAGGAAACTCAAGGTCCTCAGATCTGAAAATGGTGGTGAGTATGTCAAGTCTGAGTTTACTAATTATTGTGCAGATGCAGGTATTCAGATGCAGCATTCTATCCCCTACACACCACAACAGAATGGTGTTGCAGAGAGGAAGAACAGATCACTGAAGGAGATGGCAACATGCATGATGGAGGCCAAAACTTTGCCACCAAAGTATTGGACCGAAGATATAAACTATGCATCCTATATCCAGAATAGGGTGCCTCATAAACAGCTTGAAGGTATTACTCCTTTCGAAGCATGGAGTGGGCACAAGCAGATGTGACCCATTTCAGGATTTTTGGCTCAAGGGCTTGGGCTAGAATTCCAACAGAAAAGAGGAAGGATTTGCAGCCCCAAAGCCAAGAGTGTGTATTTGTTGGATACTTTGAATATTCAAAAGGGTACAAGTTGATAAATTTGAGCACAAACAAATCCTTCATTGAGAGGTGTGTTCAGTTTCAAGAAGAACCCCTTGCAGCAGTGGAAGTTGGAGAAGCCTCTTCACCACCTGAACCTCTGAAAGTAAGTGAAGAGATTGTTGAACATGCTGATTCTGATATGTTTGATAGTGATGAGTTTATTGCATATCCTAACATCCCTACAAGGCCAAAATGGGCAGCCAAGACACTACATGCAGCAGGAGAGCTAGCTGGGAATCTCAATTTGAGAGTGGTCTGTGCATGAAGGATCCTATGTTTGCTGAGAAATGCTATCTGATGGTGGAATCAAATCCTTATACATATGAAGATGCAGCATATGATCCAAGATGGAAAGCAGCCATGAAGGAAGAGTTCATCTCACTCCAGAAGAGCAACACTTGGGAGTTGGTGGATCTTCCCCCAGGGAGGAAGCTAGTTCAGTGTAAGTGGGTGTACAAGACCAAATTTGCTGCTGATGGTTCACCTCTGAAGTACAAGGCCATATTGGTATCCAAGGGGTACTCACAGGTTCATGGCATAGATTACATTGAGACCTTTGCACCGGTGGCAAAGATGGACTCCATCAGGCTAGCCTTAGCCATTGCATCTTCAAAGCAATGGGAGGTACATCACATGGATGTAAAGTGTGCCTTCCTGAATGGAGATCTCACTGAAGAGATATACATGCAGCAACCTCAAGGATTTTCTACTAACCCATCTCTTGTGTGCAGATTGAGAAAGTCATTGTATGGGCTAAAGCAAGCCCCCAGGGCTTGGTATGCCAAGATTGATAGCTTCTTGCTATCACTGAATTTTGTTCGGTGCAAATCAGATCCAAATGTCTATTTGAAGTTAATTAATGGTTCATTAATGATCATTGTGTTATATGTTGATGACCTTCTCATTATAGGAAGCTCAAAGGATGAGATTGCTTCCTTGAAGGGTGCAATGAACCAAGCCTTCTCCATGACAGATTTGGGGCTCTTAAGCCAATTCTTGGGGCTTGAGATTGCTCAAAACAAAGCTGGAATGAAGGTGCACCAGTCCAAGTATGCCTTGGATTTGCTGAACAAATTCAAAATGAAGGATTGCAAACCAAGCAAGACTCCTTTCCTTTCAGGAGTGAAGCTGGAAGAAGCTGATTCTTCACCTATGGTAAATAATACACTGTATAGGCAATTGATTGGATGTTTGTTGTATCTTACACATACTAGATTTGATATTTCTTATGCAGTAAGTGTGGCTTCTAGATTCATGTATCAGCCTCATGAGATCCATTGGAAAGCAGCCAAAAGGATCCTTAACTTTGTTCAGGGAACAAGGACACATGGGATCTTCTATAAAGCTAAATCTGATCTTGATTTGATTGGGTTTACTGACAGTGATTGGGCAGTTGATAGCATAGACAGAAAGTCCACATCAGGATATGTGTTCATGCTTGTAGAAGGGCCAATCAGCTGGTCAAGCAAGAAACAGAGTGCCATTGCACTCTCATCTACAGAAGCAGAGTACAGAGGAGTTGTTAATGCAACAACTAACTATTTATGGTTACAGGGCTTACTTGGAGAGTGTGGTTTCGAATCAGAGTATTCAACTACCATCTACTGTGATAACCAAAGTACCATTTGAATATGCAAGGATCTAGTTCAGAAGCAGAGAACCAAACACAATGAGATCCATATGCACTACATCAGAGAGCTTGTGCATGATGGCACCATTCACCTACTCTTCTGTTCATCTTCAGAACAAGTAGCTGATATCTTCACCAAAGCATTTTGTGAGAAGACCTTCAGTAAATCTCAAATCACTACTGGGAATCGCTGATCATGCTGTGAAGCATGAGTGAAGACAAGATTCTACAATTTTGTATACAATCCATGTTTAAGGGAGGATTTTCCCAAGTTGGTTTTGCCTCTTTCCTTGTTTAAATGGACATGCAGTATGTAAAGGGTGACTAAGCCTTATTTCTAGGCCCTATAATTTTCTGATATATTACTCATAAGTCAGGCTTAAGGGGGGGTGTTAGAATAATCAACCCATAGTTAGCTACCTTAGACATTAATTTAATTATTTTTGTCTTATTTGCCTAGTTCATGTGTCCCACCTTATGCAAGTTGTCATTTACCTATCCATAGTGATCAAACTTTCCTTATTTGACTCATGTAGCACTTGGGAAACCTCAAGGAATCAAATCTGCTTTATTCCTCGCCTCCTAAGTGCCCTTCCGCTTTTTCTGCTTTATTGCCTGCTTTTTCAGTGTTTTAAGGCAAATGGAAAAGCTTGACTAGGTGAGGTTGACTAGTTTTTTTTCCTACACATCCTCCACTCTTTTCTCCTATGAAAAGCATGTATGAGTTGTCATTCCATCACTCTTTATATTGCCTAAGTGATTTTACCAATTCGTGAGCTCCATGACCGATTTGGAATCTACTTTATGCACCTATGGGGGATTTGCTTATTTTTAGTAAGCCAGCTTTTGAATAGATTCGAATTGCCTCCTCATGCATTCGAATCCCTTATCTAATTATTTAATATAGCAGCCTATGTTATTACAGGGTTGGCTATTGTACACTGAGTTAATATATTTTAGTGTTCAGCTCCATATTCAGTCTCTTTTGTGAGTGATTTTGCATGTGCAATTGATAATTGTTGTGAGTAAAATTAATCTATCACTGGGTTCAATTTCCACAAGATGTAAGTGCTGGGCGGGCCTTTCTGTCTAGATCAGATATAAGTGCTGAAGAAGATGAATACCTACCCAGAGACTAGGCCTACAACCAGCATGAAAAAGGGTTGGCTCTGTAGAACTTCCTGTGATGAGTAGAATTGAGAGATAGCACCATTTGATCGAGATAGCAGAAGCAGTGATGATGATGATCCAGTGATGATCCTTCTTTGATGATGATCCATCTTTGATGATGATTTAGTGATGCTCCATATTTGATGATGATCCAGTGATGATCCAGCTTTAATGATGATCCAATGATGATCCAAGTTTGATGATGATCCAGTGATGATCAATCTTTGATGATGATCTAGAGAAGAATACTTGCATTGATGAATTGTGTCAAGAGAATACCTTCCTAGTTAAGAGGGAGTGTTGATGTATTTGTAACTTCAGAATGTATTCACTTGTATATATTGTATTTCATTGGTCCCTGATGCTCATATCAGAAGAATCACTTGTATTTATTTGTACCCTGATGTTCCTATCAGGATAATTACTAAAATTCATGAGGAAGTCCCCTCCGTTGTAAGTCGGGTCATTAGTACCCTAGTTGTGGTTACTCTAGCCTACATAAATGAGTTAGGATTACTCAAGCATACATAACAAAGTCAAATATTAAGTGAATGAAAGAATATAAATAGAGAGTGAGCCTCTCTACTTATCATAGTCACACACACTCAGTTCTAGCACATAACTGAGAGAGAGAAGAAGCTGGGACAAGAGGGAGAGAGACAACTGTTGTCAGGAGATCATCTTTGTATCTTTGGGTTTTACTTTTGGTGCTCATTCTATCTCTGAGGAAGTTGCGGGGTTTTCTCCTTTATGGTTTCCTCGAGGAAAATATTTGTGTTCATTGTCTATTGTGATTGATTGTTGTGCTTGTTATTCTCTCAGATAATATCCTAAAGATCATATAGCTTAAATGATAAAAATATAACAATTCCTCTAAGTTGCTGACTATCATCAACCCGCCTACTCAAACGATTTATTGGTCGCCCACTTTGAAGTGTTTAGTAAATAGAATCCAAATGGGACAGAGTTGAAGTACTTTCAGTATTACTCTCTACTACAACCCTATCATTCTATGCAATCATAGACACATTACATTATATATGTCCTTAAACTATGAATTCTAAAGTTCCAATCCAAGAAAAAAAATTTATAATCTAGCAGATGTTCAATGACCAGAAATTTTAAAAATTACATATTGTTCAATGAAAAATTGATGAGCAAAGAAACCAATCTACCTCTTTCAAGGAAACACAATGCTATGGCATGCACCCTTTTTATCCTTGCACATAGTTGGAGAAGAGATTTTACAACAGTTGAGGTAAGATAATAATAAAACTGAACCATTTTTCTGGAATAGATATATGTCTGGGTTAACTAATTGGTTTCATTCCTTATTTTTTATTGACCATTAGTAATACAGAATTCTTTATAATTCAGCTCTGGACAATAACAATAATTTTGACCAAACACTAGTTCAGTCCACTTTGGGTACGTCTTCAAAATATGTTAGTGGAAGGGACATGCTTAATTTTATGCCATAATACTAGGCCATTATTATAGCCAAAAAATAGTTTTCAAAAGCATACAAAAACTACCACTTACATCATATCGAGTAGCAAGACCTTGGCGAAAGATCCAAAGCAAGTGATCTGTAATAGAAGTAGGCAATGAAAGAACAACTACTTCATATGGATCTGCCACAATTGGAACCTTGAATACAACATTAAACAAGTTTAACATTAGAATTAAAATAACTCGCATTTTGGCATTACCCAAAACTACTAAATACAATATACCATCAGCAAAACAAATGAAAAGCCAAAATTAAAGTTTCAAAGTAATTCCACACATGAATCCATAAACATACCCTGTCATCTGAACTAGAAAAATTGGCATATTAGAACAGGGATTCATTTCCTTGGAAAATATACAGATTCTGATGATTCTTTTACATGGTCACTAAAAAATATACAATGAAAAATGCAAGGTATAAAAGATAAAGCACCAAAATTGAAGGATTGATAATAAAAAAAAAAAAATAGGAAACATTAATTGAAAGAATTTTTTATAATGTCAATAGTGGTAAGAATGAAAACTATAAGAATAAAGGGGGTTACGATAAAGGGGAAAAATGCGAATAGAAATGATTCAAACAGAAATTTACAAATGGGAATATAAATTATTCAAAGTAATTCACTCGAAATCGAAATTACAAATGGAATAAAAAAAGGGGCAAGTTAAACCTAGCATCCTCTAAATTGATAGGTGATTGTCAGGCTGAGATTATATTGGCTTGCAACTTATAAGTTACTAATCACACATAAGGTGAAAACAATGATTTTTTTGGGGGAAGCACATCTCATTCAACCATCAATCTTGTTTTATGTGATTGTTAGAGAAAACCAGCAATATTTGTGTTGATAATTCTAATAAATAATGAACTTAATAAATACAAAAATTACTATTTGCAAAATATTTACATCATCTGTCAAAAGGACTTATAGAATGCGCTAAGTAGTGGACAAAACCAACGTGCATATTACTCTTTCTAGATATTGCAACTCTCTCCAACTGCACCCGTACTAGCAAATTGGGGGATTAGTAAATAACATAATTCTACACATTGGTTCAATATACGATTATCACAACATAGTAACAGAATAAATATTTCATGCTAGGATTTTGATACAATGAGGAAAATAGTACCTTCCCAAAGGGCTCAAAATGTTTTCTTAAGAAGTCCTCATTGGCATTATTCAGAAGATTTCCAATAAATGCAATTTTTATCTATATTAAAGCACACATCATAAACAAGCAATGAAATATATTTCAAAGGTATTTGCATAGAACCTACTAAAATATATCTACAAATAACAAATTTAGAAATCAAAAACTCCAATAATGTGCCCTTCAAGTACAAACAAATCCACACAAAAACAAACAAGTTACATTTGCCATTTCATCAGGATCAAGCTCTGGATCAATTTCATCCCAGTCCACTATGGGATGCCATTTACCTCCAAGCATAAAGTCTTGTTTGCTCCCTACTTGATGTGCACGAGCTGCAACCTATGATGGAATTTCCCAATGGACCAGATCAAATTGGGAGTATGTTGAGATTGGGCTTGATTCCTATTTGAGAAGCCCTTCTTTCTTGGTCAAGAGAGACATTTCAACTAAGGTGATTGACTTGAGATGAAATGACAACAAGATGAGTTGTTTCTAATGATATTGATTTCTGGAGATGCTTTCTAATGAATATGATATATGTAGATATTTTCTAATGATAATGATATCTAGAGATATATTCTACTAATACATATATGAACAAGTTCAATGTATCGTATATCATTTCCAAGATTGCAATATGTATGAAACTAATTTGCAATTGGAATGGTGATTATAAGAAATACAATCAGATATGAATGCCTGGAAAATTTTATGTAACTGGATTATCTAAATGCCAACTCTTGATTTCTATAGAAGTATGGATGGATTGAAAAATGGTAGGTATCATACAACAACCATTCAAAAATATAATGAATAGTTCAATCATATGCAAACCAAGAAAAAACATCCCCTACAAAACTGCATTCCTGCTTTGATATATAGAATATAAGAGGACATAACTTGAGAATTATAATGTTTGAGCTTAGTATGATGTCATATATTCATAACATATAAATTATAGATTGGAATTTGGAAAAGCTAATACTGTCAAGCTACTATTATGATTAGTACTATAATTGTTAGAAAATTGCAAATAAAGTGTGACAGTGTACAAAAAGCCATTACAGAGATCCTTACCTTCCACATATGGAAATCTCATCTTATATTAGGTTCAAAATAGATAAGTCAGAGTTAAGGCGATTTGTAAGTTCATATTGGTATGGAAAGAAGTTCATCAAATATTAATACCAATCAAGTATGCATGGGATTCACCAGATTATGACAAACTGGCATCTCTCAAGTAGGCTTCAAATTCCTTTGAACAAAACCATGGAAAAGAGACAAAGTTCAATGGAAAATTACAATGTAAGCCAAGATTGCAACAGAATGTGACAAATTGTGCTTCTGAGAATAAAGATAAAGATTCCACGACCTAGACTCAACATAAAAGTGCAGATGAGAGGAAAATGAAATAAAAAATAAAAACAGGCAAAGGAGATACTAAGAAGACAATGAAAGGAACGACCCATGTGAGATGTTGTCAATAGACACCCAACCAAAGGGAAATAATTTCTCAAATCAGTATATTAGCCAAAAAATTATATAGCTTGTACATTATCCAACACCCCCATCAACACAACACAATGACAGGACATTCGAGGGGTGGAATTATGTTCTCTGAACACCCCCCCTAATTGCAGCTACCTAAAGTGTAATTTCCCAAGTTAAAGATGACGAATTTATTCTTGACTAGTTATAAATTTTAGGGCTTAGATATTTTATTAAACACTTCTATTGCAAAGCTTTGATACCATTGTAAAGTTCCCAACCCAAGGTAAACAAAGAAAATTTCCCAACTGCCTAGTAATTGGGTTATGGATTTTCGTCAGACACTGTTCACACACTGCTGTAGTTTACTGTGCAAGTAAATATGACCTTGGAATACACTATATGTATAAATTTGGGTTTGGTGTTTTGTCAAACACTTGGGTATTTACTGTTGTAGTTTCATTCTACCATTTTCATTAAATCCGGTTGCTTATTTGGTGTTAATATTTATGTAAGTGTCTAATATTTATTTTAGATCCCATGAGTATCCATTATTATTACCATAAAAAATATATCATGTATACACCATACAAGAAAACACTCACAAACAAATGAGGAAAGCACTGCAAATTTCGCTAATTAGAACAACAGTGAATAAAAATAATTTATCAATATTCCTCCATAAATTTTCATGCAAAATTCAAATGATATGCCAATGGGTACAGCAGATGGACTTACTATGGGGTTGTTGTTACTTCTGCCTCTGAAACCAATAGATATTTTGGGTACAAATGTCGCCCAGGTCTAGAAATGAGTAATGATTGAAAATGTTTTATCTAGAACATACTTGGGAGTTCTAGTGATTCGAAGGAATAAGCAACCTTCAGAGCACTATTTTATTCTGATGCATCCATATGCTAAATCAGTAGAGTCAGTAGCCCTTGATGCATCAGTGTGCTTGGGTTCGTAGCTATCAAGTCAAGAGAGGGAGTTAGTACTTCTTTCTCTAGCTTTATGTGCTACTTATCTCCTTGGCTCTCCGATACTAGATACTACTTAAGAGCATGCAGCTTTATTTTATCTCTTACCCAAAACCTCCAGTCCTACATCATTAATGTTTTTTATGCTCTAATTGTAGGCCATTGTATGTTTGGATTCTTCGAAGATAAATTATTTGTATCAAACATCAAAGCACAAAATACCATCATTTGCAGGAGAATGAATTCAGCAATGTGGAATGGGATTGGGATATTTGCCACTTGTGAGTGATAAAAAATGAGCGTGTGTAGTTGATTGACTATTTTCACAGAAGAATTAGAGTCTTCCATGGGTTCCCTGCTCTCCTTCTGCTATGTGCCCTATGCCCTTATTGTTCATTGATTCAATGGTAACATGCCTCGATTGACTATTTTCGCAGAAGAATTAGAGTCTTCCATGGCTGCCCAGATCTCCTTCTACTATGTGCCCTCCGCCCTTATTGTTCATTGATTCAATGGTAACATGCCTCATCAGTGATCAAATTTGAAGGGTGGTCTTTAATTTTCAAATTTGAAGGGTCGGCTTTAATTTCAAATGGAAGGGCATTTATTCCTCGAGCTTTTCATAGATGAACGGTAATATATGAAGGGAGGGCTTCAATTTTCAAATTTGAAGGGTAGGATTTAATTTGAAATGGAAGGGCATTTATTCCTCGATCTTTTCATATATGAAGGGTAATATAAATAATATTTATTTTATTTACGAGTATAAATTAACTAATTTTTTTCTTTTAAAAATGCAAAAACAAATATTGCTCTTCCAAAATTTTATAATCTTAAACAATTGAGTACTCCATAATATTTATATGGAAAAATGACAACTTTACAATAAAATTTAATTTGAACACATTAATCGTAAAATAGTATTTATTTTATTTTATTTTTCCACATTAGAACACACTTCATTATAGAAAATAACTACTTAGACTATGCAATAACCACATTGGGGCATTTAAATGATCTATGCAATAACCATATTGGGGCATATGCATGATATTATGCATAGTGTAGGACATTTAAATAAGATATAGTATAAAAAAAATATAACCGTGAGATAATTACGAATTGTTAACTATGTACAAAAGGAATCCACTAAGCAAAATGAGTATATAATAAACCTACAACCAAAAAATACATATAAAACCAACCAAAAACTTAATTCAAGATGGAGAGAGGGTAGCCCTCCAATCCTAAGAGGTGTAATAATGATGGGAATTGAGTGCCTAAGAAATATTAATACACAATTCACTGAAACATTAAAAAAAAAATCCTACATACTAAGCAAATTAGCAGCATTAGCATCACCAGGGTCGGGGCATCGAATTTTATTGTTCAACACTTGTCGTGACAACATACAAGGACAGGATGGAGGGGAAATGGAATCAACAATAAGTCAACTGGAGCCTTTCAACTCACTGTATGTCTAAGTCTCGACAATCTGCCTTTTAAATTGAACTAGAACACCAAAGAATTTTGTTAATGGCTAGATTTAAGAAAGTTATAGGTGTGAATAATTAAGAGCTCAAGTTTCTAAAACAATTAACGTATTTTCCTCTATGTTGAATTTCGTTTTCCTTGTTGATGCAAGATACTACCTTCCTTATTGTCTTACCAAAAGGCATGAGAATGAGGAAAAAGGTTTAAAAATATGGACTTCACCTTCAAAGAGTGCCTTACAATCACATTGGTAAGGAGTGATAAGAAGATCACAACAACCAATAAGTGATAGACAGAGAAGAGTCCAGCTAATCCAAAATCAAGATGATACAATGATGACAATAAGCCTATATTTATAGATGGGTTGTTTGACTAAAAGTCTAAAACCATGGACTCAAAACAAATAGTTGGAAACCACCAAGCAAAAGCATATATCAAAACCAAGGGACAACCTTATGCTAATTGACTTAAGCTTGATTACCCCTAAATGGCCTTTTATGACTATCAAAAGAATTAAACTACAACTTTATTACATAATAATCGGCTTACATTCAAAATAGCCCAATTATATAGTGTTTAAGACAAAATTTATTATCCAGGGACACAATAATCAGATAAGTTTATTCACTTTTACTATTTTACATACCTTATAGTAAATAAACTTCTCATTCAAGAACCATTTGAACAAGTCATAACCAATGTTTAAAACATCAGCTCGGTGAACAACTCAGCCTGGTTAGTGTAAGAGTTCAACTCAAAATCACTAAAAGTTTGACAAAATCTCAAAAAATAGAAATGGTTCAAAGTGAGGGGGTTTATTTTCATTTTTGGTAGCTATATTTGATGTCAATATGGTTTTCCATCTCCGCCTACAATTTGGATATGTTGGGTAGTAAATATCCCATAAGTTTCTCATAGACAGGCTCTAACCCATGGGTACTCACAATTCTAGCTCATTTATGGTTAGCTTGACTTGGGAACAAGTTAACTCATCTCAGCAGCAAGGCCGAGCATAGATTGACTTGGGATTACTCAGAAGATGATGATTTTTTCAACAATGGTCATAACAAGATTATAGCCAATTATGCAATTTTTAGCTAAATGAATTCCATATTCGATAAACCATGAACAATGTAGCTCATTCAATAACCAATTCAAAATTTGAATACATCATAATTTCATACATTCACAACTTAAAGTGAATGAAATTATCACAAATTACAATGATGCTATCTTTAAACCTGAATAATATGTCAATTGATTGTTGGACTATTTACCAAACGACCATCGACATCTCTCCTTGAATGCCACACTAAGCTAAGGGACATGTTATTACAAGTGCACATGCCTCACTCATTATCTATTCCTTTAGCTCCTAGTTATATCCACGATTATTTCTATTGATTTCTAAGCAAAGTAATGGTAGAAGAAGGTAGAAAAAACTTCATGAAAACCTCCCCGCTATGCACATGTGATGCAACACTACCTCTGGGGTTTTGGCCATCCTATATCAAACAAAAAAAAACTTTTCATATTCCACCTCAGTTATTTGGTGTTCCTGTTTTGTTTATATATTGATGCAATTAGGTGGATTTGATTACTTGAATGACCATGGAAGACATTTCTTGAGTAGGAACCTTCACTTCCATACCTCACTGATAGGCATGCATTTTCCAAAACATGGTGTGCATTTCTCAAGGACAGGACTCAGGTCACAACAACAATAGAGAGGTGCAAGAAGGAATCAATTTTTTGGCTATGTATGAAATGAAACTAAGAGTGAGAGGAGGAAAAAGTGTGAGAGACAATAAATGTGCAGGTTTAGACCTTGCTGCGATTGTAAAAATTTTCCAGAGGCATTTTTATACCCTCTACGATTTTATAGTTGGTGCAAAACACCTTGTCTGTATGGATATTAACCCCCCCTCCCAAAAAACAATATATATAGTGTATAAGAACTTACCAACCATGGGATTCAATACCATTTTTGCAATTATTCCACATTTCAAGACCCATTGCATTATCACAAGCACTGCCTAGATAATATTTACCGTGGTTTGAATGTCAAAACAAGGAGTAGATATATTTT
>LPNX010712908.1:53873-162397 GCA_001517045.1 Pseudotsuga menziesii | reverse complement strand
ATATATATATATATATATATATTAGTTCTATTTTGGATGAAATAAAGGCACCCCTTTTTCAAAAGAGAGACCATTATATACTAGGTAAGCAAATTCTATAGTAGGAAGGCAGAACTTCGTCCTTTTCAAGTGAGCTAAATATGCTCATATGGTCAGGTAAACAATTAACTGAAAAAGGGAACCCTAAAATACTTTGGAACTTGACATCCATCTCTATTCATTGCCTGCTTCTAATTCCAGCAGAGAAATTTTAGGTATCTGATATACAGGAGACATACTATGTTAAATTTGAGGTTTGATGTAGTCCATGAGAGTGTGGCAGAAGAATTTTTTGCCAGTCTTGTGATGAAGCAAAGTAAAAAAACAGTCAATGTTACAGCATGGACGATGCTTCTGTGAAAAGGTTTGAAGTTTCCAAGTTAAATTACATTACTGATTACTGTGCTTTAAAATTTATTTTGTGGATCTTCTCAGATTCCCATTGTCATATTAGGAAAATAACGTATTCCCATACTGAAAAGGATTTACAAGAATATATATTGTATTCTTGCAATTGATGGGAATCTTTAAGCAGTGCCACATTAAATCCACATTATTCTAAATCTTTAACAAAAAATCCACCAATGCCATAAAACTTGAGCAACTAACTGTTTTTTTCTTTGAGAGATGTTTGATTATAAGGCCAAATATTTAAAAAAAATTGGTCCGCTTCTTCAAATTAACACTATGAGAATTATTGAAATGCTTGTTGCTTCATTCCATTTTAAACCAAGACAAAAAATTTCTTAAGAGTACAAATAAAGTTATCTTTTGTGTTAAGATTGATATCCACTTCTTGTGCCCTGGATGTTCTTGGTGAAAATGAGGGTATGGATGGGGGGGGTGTCCAAAACAACCTTGTAGGGTGACATTTTGGTAGCACCATGATAGGTGGTATTGTACTACCTTTATGCAAGGGGGATGTAGGGGGGGTGGGGGGGGAATACTAAACCCAATGGTCATATCAGCCAATGTAAAACCCATAAGCTCACAATGGCTAACAATATTTTTATGGTCAACAACTCACAACCTCTATTACTTGTTATTAACTCCAATATATCAAGTTCTGCATTATACATAAGTATTATGACATGCATCATCATCGTGGACATCGACGTTGTCATCATCATCATCAATGCCATATGGTACATCAACATCATCTTGATCATCATCCTCGTTATCATCATCATTGTTAGCATCAAGTACATCATCAACAAAATCATCGTCATCATTGTCATTATGGTCAAACATATGCCATAAGTGTTATTAATCACTCATCAACATTAGGATTCATGTCATGTAATTGTTAAGGTCATTTATATGTCTTTACAGTCATTTCGATGATAATAGGGTTGTTTAGATTTCGTTACAGACATTTAGGTGCCCTTAAAATCAATTAGGATCCAAAAGTGATACCACATGCATAATCACCATTGACATCCACATCGTCGTCATCATCATACAATAAATCAACATCATATTCATCGTCGTAGTCATCATTAATACAGCTATGATAATAATGAGCAAGGAGGCATACTACCTCACAAGAATGGATGATATACTCTTATACTTATCAAATCATATACATACTCTCCATCATAATTATTGTAATGCATCATCATCATGTTGTTAGGGACAATCATATGCCATTAAGGTCTATCAAATGTTGTTGGGGACACTAAAATGCCATATGAGAAATTTAGGTGACATTAAGGTAATTTAAACCTCATTAGGATTAATCATGATCCAAAAGTTCCATGATTACGATCATTTAGGTTCCACTATGATAAATCAAGATCCAAAAGTACTATCACATGGATCATGATCATTGACATTGGCATTGATATATGTGACGTTATGTCATACATTTTCTGAACACAATTCCTAGCTCTAAACCTAGTGTAATTCCTAGTGCAGTTCCTTTAGAAATTTCTGGCATTATTCCAAGTGTTATACCTGGATCTATACCTGGCGCTATGTTGGATGTTTTCTAGGAACAATTCCTGGATCTATACTTAGCGCTATGTTGGATGTTTTTTCCTGCCGAAATTGATGGTGCAATTCCTATCTCTAACTCTAGATTAATATATGGTGTTATGTTGTTCAGGATGTTTTTTTGGAGGCTATTCTTGGCATTATATGGGATGCTTTTGTGGATGCTAATTGGGAAATTAATTGGGATGCTAATTGGGATAATAATTGTGATGTTAATCGGGACTTTAATTGGATGCTAATTAGTGTCCAAAATAGTGCCAACTTTTAAGAAGGGACGATAATTGGGATGCTAATTGGGACGCTAATTGGGATTCTAATTGGGATGCTAATTGGGATGCTAATTGGGACGTTAATTGGGATGCTAATTAGCATCCAAAATAGCTCCAACTTTTAAAATGGGACGCTAATTGGGATGCTAATTGGGACACTAATTGGGATGTTAATTGTGACGTTAATTGGGACGTTAATTGGGATGCTAATTAGCGTCCAAAATAGTGCCAAATATTAAAAAGGGATGCTAATTGGGATGCTACATGGGATGCTAATTGGGACGCTATTTGGGGCTCTAATTGGGATGCTAATTGGGATGCTAATTGGGATGCTAATTAGCATCCAAAATAGCACCAACTTTTAAAAAGTGACGTAAAAAATTCCATCTCGTGGAAAAGCATCCACTTTGTCCAAAAAATGATGAAAAATATACTAAAAGTGATAGTGGACGCTAAAAAGGAAGCTAAAAGAGACGCTAATCATAGGGTTTTGTTGTAGTGAGCTCTTGAAAAAAACTAGTGGAACTAGTTAAATTAACCTCCTTTTGTGTAGAAACCATGTATGGTACTCATATTCAAAAGGAATCCATATGTAAGAATCTTGGATGATTCTCAAGTTTAGAAGTGTAATTGTCATTAGATAATATTTTTTGTGTTGGATTTAAATGTTTAAGTTCTTGAAATTATTCAAGAACAATGAATTGTAAATCCATGACCACACACATAAAGATAAATGTTATTCTTGTTCATATTTGTTGGATCTCATAGATGTTAGATATATATATACATGTCCTACGATCAATTATATGATTTGCAGTCAGTACATAGACATGTACAACAAAGCATGTGTTATGTTACGTACTTGGTACAAGAGTACGTGGATTTGGACATGCCACGGTCAATGAAAGTAAGTCTCACAGATATATGGATTCTGACTAGTATAGTGATTGAGAAAGATCACATCAAATATATTTATCTAGATAGAGAATATTGTAAAGAGGTAAAACTTTACAAAGTTCCTAGTTAGTTATATCTGAGACATGGTGTAGAAAGGATTTGTGTAACTTCTATACATATCCACAAATAAGCAGAATTTCCACCGTATTTACTAAGCCTATGCCCAGAACAAGCTTGGTATAGTATAAAAGACTCCTTTAGTTGAAGAGGGAGTATTGATGTTTCTTCACAGGAAACAACAGTTAAAATTCCCCAAACTAGTTAGTCATGGTACATGAATCAAGCATCCAGTGGCTATGATACCTTGTGTAGAGAATCTACATGAGAAGAGACATGGTCAAAGTCTTGGAGACTATTAAATACTCTATAAGAGTTATAGTCTGAACTGTCACAAAACAGTTAAACCTATAGGAGAGGTTAAATAGCCATACAATTGGTTATGTGGGGTACTGTGATATGAAAACACTATGAAAGTGATCAGGCCTTGAAGAACATGATAGAGAATGGAAAGCTCACTAAGAAATTCTTTAGATGGTAGAATATTCTTGGAGTCAACAAATGTTGAAGATTGAAAGAAAATATAAGACTTTCTTTCTGCATGATATTACACAATTAATGTGTTGTATATGATAGATATGAAATCCATAGTTTCTAGTTTAGAGAAACTGCATTCTAGATCGGATCCAGATGATGCTACTTTGAATAAGTAGTTGGTTGGTTTGTTAAAGTACCTAGTAGACTTGTTGTACTTTTTTTTAATGCTTGTGGATAAAAATATGTTTGAGTAACTTTGAGGTACATTAGAAAAATTGTTTATTGCATTTTAATACATAGTAGACCTATTATATAGCTTGGAATTATCTATGTATGTTGCAGCTAGTACTACAAAAGTTGAGTGTATTGAAACTAGTACTACAAAAGCAAGGTGTATTTCAGCTAGTACTAAGCAAAGTGTATTGCAGATAATACTACTTGTTGAGAAGTAGTGTAGCCTGGGACACTATCTACTAGGGTGAAATACTTGAGCCTCAATTTATTAGGTGTTAATAGTCAAGCTTTCCGAAAAAACCTATGTGTTATAATAAAATACATTGAGATGAATTTTTACTTCATCAAAGTAATGGTCATGTAAAATAAAATAAAATTTCATAGCTATTGACGAGTAGAATGAAAATTTATGGACAAGCCACTATGAATGATGAAGTTGAGATACTTCTAAGATAAGCTTGGTATAGCACAAAATCCCCGGTAAAGCATAGAATGTCTCCCTTATTGAGAGGGAGTGTTGATTGTACAACATCAAGAGTCATTCTCTAGACTTGTGAGTAATATCAAGTCATACTTGTGATTCATATCAAATCTTATGTACCCTCATATGATTGAAATGGTGATGTTGTATTGTAAATATTGTGAGTAATATAAAGCTGAGTCTTGTGAGTAATATCAATACTAGACTTGCAGTCAATATCAAGTCAAGTATTCTCATAGAAGGTACCCTCTGTGAATGGATCTCCAATAGTGGATATGATATTGTGTTGTATAAATACTGTGGGCCTCCATTTGTTGAGGTGGTTATAATATGTGATATATTTCTAGTCATGGTCACTAGTGCTATGAGACTCCTTTAGGGCTTAGCTACCCATACAATGAATTACTTTAGCATATTAATATATGGCATGGGGTTATATATATGATCATCTGTATGTATGGAATAAATATTCAGAGTATGATATGTTAATATGGATAAATAATACACATATGGACCATGCATTAATTAGTATTTAATGATAATGAGATAAAGCATAAAGAAAGAGAATTTGAATTTCCCCTGCAAAATGTTTGAGTGAACTCAAGTTATAAATCTTCAATAAAATATGAATGCCTCAATCAATGCCTCATTCAAAACATCATTTGAATTATTAATTAATGTAATCAGTTAAGTAAAGAAGAGGTCAATGATCATCAATCAATATGCATCCGTTAACTAAAGAGATCCATGCAAAAGTTATTAGTAGAAATTGTGCATGGATGACACTAAGAGTGAAGCATTGATGACACTTAAATTAATATGTTAAGTAAGAAATCAATAGTCAATTAAATATTGAATTCAAGTCAGTTTTCATTCAGTTCAAGACAATTAACATTTAGTTAAAGTCAGTTCACTTTCAGTTAAAGCTAATTGAGGAAAGGAATGGTGCTAATGTTTGCATAGAGGGAGTTCTAGTTAGCTAATCCTTGTGAGTGCCTATGTGGTGCTGTCATTATGTTTATTGAGCCTTCTATGTGGTACCTTATGCATTCTAGGGTTTTTGGCTTGTTATTAATATGCTACAAATATGACAAGTTCAATACAATTACATACAATTTCTTTTGTAGGGTTACATTGGATCTCTAATCTCTATTGTTGATGTGTTATCTCTCATTGCACAATTTGCTTATGTGTTGTGAACCATTCTCTGCAAATCTATCTATCGTACTCAAATAAGTGTTGGGGTTTTCATCCTTCGTCGTTTGGAGGGTTTTCCTAGGGTATATCTTGTCTCTTATGGTTGATTATTTTATATGGATTATTTATGGAGCTTATCAGGGAAATTTTTAAGGATGCATACTTATTTAAAAGTGTATAAACCTTGGCGAATCTTACCAATTCTTAAAATCTCAACTATAAAATATTTGGTGATATTTTTCTAAAAATATTTCAATTTTTTAAGGATATTATATAGTTTATGTAATAATTTGGTGATTTTTAGAGTGAAAATATTTTACCCCATCAAAATTTGGCGAAATAGGGCTTCAAAAAATTCAAATTGGCGAATTTGTTTTAGGTAAAAAATATGGAAAAATAACCCATGGGCTAAATTTTGCCCCTAAATTTTTCCTTGTAGTTGATTTATATGGCTAATTTATGAAGGTGATTTATATGGATGATATATTTGGGATATTTACATGTGGCTGATATATTTATGTGGTTGATATATTTATGAGATTCACATGTGGCTGATATATTCATATGTGGTTGATTTATGAGATGCATATGTGCTGAAATTTATTGGTGAAAGTTTTAAAGTTCAAGCTTCTCCGATTTTTCTCAAATGAGGAGAACAATTTCACCTTGAAGGAGGGAGGCACCAAAGCTTGGTGAATTCTTGACAAGAGGGAAAAGGTGAGCTATAAGGGAGCTCAAGCACAAATCCAAAAGCATAACTTTACTCTAAGAATTATCTTACAATTAGAACGCCTATTGCTTTCTTTTATAGGACAAGAAGTTTCAAAGAAATAACAAGATCTCATTGTGAACCCAATGATCCATGATGTGGCTCCATGGTACACAAGGGAGGCCATTTAAGGAAACCAAGTTTGTGAAGAGCCAAAATTTGAATTCTTTGAGTAAATGGAGCTTTCATGAGCCTTTATTGCATCACTAGTGGGTGATATCCCTTTGTTTCTGTCAGTCGTGCAAGTATCGAAGGAATATCCATGTTGTCACGTAGGTGTTACACTGGTTACATGCGTGTTGGAATAAGTTGTCATTGATGTCAAACAAGATGGTGTCATTGATGTGAAAAGGGTGAAAATATATGTGGTTTAACGGTGGTAATGATGATGTGGATGTAGTAGAGATATATTGTTTGGGAATGTATAATGAATCCTTGAATCTGGTAAACAAGAACCTAAGGAATTCCTTGATCACAGATGTATAGAAACCCAAAGAGGTCCCCTTATGGAATAGGGGTTGCACATGACCATCATGGGAAGACACTTTGAGTTATACATAAGTGGTACAAATACCCTAGAGAATCCCTTTTGATCATGATGATGTGGAGTGTAAAGGATTCCCTAAAGTGTCCTAAAGAAGTTTGAAGAATTTCCTAAATAAATGATGTTGGGTCACATGACCATTATGGTGGGTTACATGACCATGACTATAAGAAGTGTAAGAAAGTTAGTAAAGGTGTTCTTGAGCAATGCCAGTAAGAAATGTGAATAAATTCCTAAAGTAGTGGTGTTGGGTCTAGATGACTTTAAGGATTGGGCCATATGACCATGAGAAGTAGCCCCCGAAGTAATAAGGATTGGTCCATGCTCAAATAAAGGTGAAGAAATTCATAAACAACCATGTTTGGTCTACTTTCCCAAGAGTTTGGGATTACATGAACCATGGTGGAGAAGGCCCTAAATAGTCCCCAAAATTGGTCTGAAGCAAGTTGGTTTGAATCTTGAAGTACCCCCAAAATAATAATGCTTGGTCCACATGAACCCAAAAGTTGTGGTACTTTGTCCCATTAGACCATATGAAGTGGCAACGATCCCCACAAAAAATAATGGTGTATCCACCAAGTATGATGATGTGTACAATCTGTTGGGCCCTGGAATTGGCCATTTTTCATCACTTATCGACATATCTTTCATCCATTTTCTTGCCATTATTTCCCATTTATCATTCTATTTTCCATCCATTTGTTGTAGCTGCGCGTAGAACAGCCTGTTACTTCCATTGATGTTTTAAGTGGTTAGTAGTGATTATTTTCCTTTATCTTTGATGAATTAAATACTATTATGCATAATTTTACTAATGATGGTTTGTGGAGTGAGTTGTCACGTACAGAACGCTCATAGCCAGCTGTTACAGCCTTAACCAAAAATGCATGCCACATAAGAACACCTTGATTCGCGTCTTGATTTACAGGCAGATGAAAACGAATGTCAAAAATACAAGACATGAGTTTTGTGTGTAACATCCTCATTTACCTGAATCGCGAGGAAATTGCCAAACAAAGCTACGGTTTGCAATATGCAGGTGGTTCTTCGAGAGGGTATTTTCCAGATTTGGTGTTGCGGCCGGTTCCAAAGTTGCCAGCAGTTACGGCCATGTTTCAGCTGTTACAGATCACAAGCTGGGGGTTCAGTTCTTCATTTCCATGAGATAATTTTATGTATAAATATGTAATCAATCTCATTGAGAGAAAGAGAGGAGAGATAGATGGATGATAGATTAGGCATATTAGGAGAGAACACAATGTTATGATGTAGGATTGGATCCAAATCCATTGTAATACTTTTATTATGATAATACATGCTGGCAGTTTCTTAATTCTAGAGTTGTAGACTTTCATTGTGGAGATCTAGCTCTGCTCAGTGGAGGAAGGGCCCTCTTCCCTGAGCAAATGCTGGTAGTGTTAATTGTAACTTTGTTATTGTTTATATTTGCTTATTGATTAGTTCATACTTTCAATTATTAAATGTAAGTTTGTTATTGCATGCTTTCATTCATTAGATCTGTCATAATCGTTGTGTTGATAATTCATTTGGTAGATCGTTGGCCAACATAACAATTCTTTTAGATGTACATAATTAGATCTTGTTTCATGATAATTTATTTTGTTGAAGTGTGATTAAGATTTACAGTGTGATTTTATGAATAGGTTGAGGATTGATTTACTTTCAAGCAGGTGCGATCTAGTCTACAAACAGTTATTATTGCATGCCAATAGATCAACAGTGTCAGGTAGAAATTGTGCTTGCATAGATCTTGCGCGATAGCTTTGAAATAAAAGACTTCCTTGGGTTGATAATTTATGTTTAGCACTCTGCATGTTAAGTTTTAATTAACTGGCATATAGTGGGCACGACACAATCCCTAAGGCCCCCTTTGGAGAAGATATGGAGTGATATTGAAGTTTTGGCATGAAGTGTCATGATGGGTCCTTAAGGTGGGGTACTAACCCTTGAGACCCCCTCAAAACATGGAGATCCACGAGTTAAGGATGAGTTTAGGAGACTAAAATAAGTTACTAGATCATGATGAAGTGTACAAATATAAGGCCAAAATTTTCATGTTATCATCAAGTCAAGTGTCTCTTTCTATTGCGCATCTTTATAGAAAAAGTGTGAAACATTTTGGAGGAGCAATTTCTAGGTATCTTTGAGGATTGAGGAGATTCACGAAAAAATGACATAACTTCTCATACGGTATCGAAATTACAAAATTCTTGGCTCATTGGAAAGTTTGTTGCGAGGGATATGTGATGAATCTATATAGATACTCTTTTGGTTTCTATATTGTCTATTCACATTATGGTCTTGGAAAAGGTATGGTTCATGCTTATGGGTTTCTCTTATGGTGGCACATTTATTTCATGGGTAGAGCTCATCTTAGATCTTGGTATGTGAGATTCTCTCTTGGTATGTCTTGAAAAGGTATGAAGTTTGTACATGTTCTTGTGCGTATCTCTTCGCATACTTGATGGTGCTATTGGCATAGATTTTGGTGATTTGTTTGTATAGATCATGGTGATTATCTAGACATATTTTATGATGGTCTTGGCATCTATAATAGTGATTATCTTGGCATAGTCCATGGTTATGTTGTGGCATATGGCTTATCTCTTGGAATGTTCAATGTTTTGGAAATGTATATGATGTAAAAGTTAAGGATGCAAATGAAATTGATGGATGATTATTTCTAGGTATATACTTGAGACATGTACAGATCAATACAGTGTGGCAGATATTGAGATAGTGTGGCAGTGATTTTGGAATTGTGACATGGACAGTGGCATTGTGACATAGGTAGTGTTTGTGGAATTTAAATAGAAATATAATGATTGGGGCATTGTGATAAAGATAGTGATTGTGCCAGGTTTTACAAAGGAAGTGGTGTAGTGATACAGGATGAAAGAGACAGTGATATAGGAACAAGGACAATGATACAGGAACAAGGACAGTAATATAAGTATAGGGACAAAGATACATGTACAGGTTGTCAGAGACAGTGATACAATTATCATTACATGTTGTTTCTTCTATTCATATCAAGGCAACAGGACGGGGCAAGGATAGGAAATTGTATTCTCCTTTAGGTAGGTTCCTGAGAATTATGAATTGGTGCTCACTGAGGATTGGAGTCATATATACAAGTTGGAGCCTGTGACCTTAGTGTTGGGTATATGTTATATTCTTTGCATGTGTGTGTGGAGGGGAGGTACGCTTGACAGTGTTGCATGTGATGATCCCTGTCAGTACCTTCATCGAAATAGGTTAGTAAGCCTATTTCTGTTCGGATAACGGATGTTTATGATGCGAGCACATGAGAGCCAAATTTTTTTGTCTGCTTTTGGTTATTTTGGGGAATTTTCTAAAAAAATGTAATTTAATCCTGGTTAAGGGATTGTAATCTATTTTCTAATACATGTAAATGGATTAGGGTATTGGATGTTTTTGAATACATATATTTTATATTGTGAGGGATTCATAATGATAATGGGAAAATAGGAGGTGTGGCTCTAAGGTTTGTTGGTTTTCCCGATTAAGAGTTTCCAGGGTGAATCTCTGTGTTTATGTGTGAATGTTGTGGTGTGATATCTATTTTGCTTAAAAATAATATGTATGCTTTGTTTCTTGGCACATGTTTAAAACTTACATGTGGCATCAAAGCTCGATTATTAGCATCAAGGGGACACCTTTTTTTATTGAGGGTTCGACGTGGTTGGTATATATTGGATATGTTATAAACATGGGTTCAGTGGGAGCTTTGTACCGTTGATTTGTGCATTGAAAGAGAATGGAAAGAAGTTCGAGAATTGATATCAAAAAATTTAACGACCATAATTTTGAGCTATGGAAGCTCAAAATGGAGGTTCTTCTTATAGATCGGGAATAATGGATTGTTGTGGATCCAGGTACAAAACCCACTGGATTGTCACAAGATTATTGGGATAAACTAGAAATAAGGGTGAGGAGTACAATACGATTATGCTTATCAGACTCTGTTTTGTTGAACGTATCTGGTGAATACAGTGCGGTAAATATTTGGGGGAAACTAACGAGTTTGTATCAAACAAAATCCCTTGTGAACAAGTTGTTTCTGCAAAATAAATTGTTTCATCTTAGAATGGATGAAAATGACACATTGACAAAGCATTTGAATGTCTACAATACTCGGGTGAGTCATATAACTTCTGTTGGAATTAAAATGGCTGAAGAAGATAAATGTATTAAATTATTATGTTCTTCACCAGATTCCTGGGACAACCTAATTGTTGCAATAGGTAGTTCTAGTTAAGCGACCTTAAAATATGATGAAATAGTATCATCCCTACTATCAAAAGAGATGACGCAGAAAACCATGGATAATATTATCTTGGATACCTTATATGTGAGAGGTCTCCCCCAAGAGAGAAACAAAAATAAGGGATTTGGGGGAAGATCTAAATCTAAGGGTAGATCTAAATCCCCGGGAAAAGGAATAAGGAAGTGTTGGAAATGAGTTAAATTTGGGAACTATAAAAAGGATTGCAAATATAAGAATGTTGAGAAAGAAAAGGGATCTAAGGATACCCTTTCCACAAAAGAAAATGCCTCCTCAAAAGAAGGAGGGGGTGTGTACCTAGATTCCACTTGTAATCATTTAGAACATGATGTTTGGATGATTGACTCGGGCGTGCCATTTCATATGGCCTCATAGGGAGTGGTTCTATGAATGTGAAAAGTGCAATGAAGGAGATGCGTACTTGGGAGATGATTCACCATCCAATAGCATTGGACGTGGTCAAGTTAGACCGAAACTCAACGATGGAAGTATTAGAACTATACTTTGAGTGCTACACATTCTAAATCTATAAATAATATTGATATATGTCGAAAACATGGATGTTGCAGGTCTAAAGACTGTGTGTGGAGATGGTGGTTGCAAAATGGTTTGAGGATAAATGGTATTGATGAGGGAAGTTCAGTATGGAACTCTATATAAACTATTGGGAATCACCATAATTGATGAATGTAATAGTTTTGTTGTGCTTGAGGAAGGACAGAAAGATGATAGAACCATGAATGCATCAGGAGGAAAGACAATTCTATGGCATCAAATATTGGGGCATATCAAAGAAAAGGAACTTCGAGCATTACAAGGTAAAGGTATGACTAATTGCACTTTGGATTTTGATTTCTGTGAACATTTCATATATGGAAAACAAAATCGAGTAAGATTTACATCTAGTGCTATGAGAGAAAAGGGAATTCTAGAACTAATACATAGTGATGTGTTTGGACCTATGCTTGCTCCATCATTAGGAAAACATGTGTATTATGTATATATATGATTTCTCAAGGAAGCCATGGATCTATTTCCTTCAAAAGAAATATGAATTGTTTTCTAAGTTTAAAGAATTTAAGGCTCTTGTAGAAAATCAACCAGAAAATAAAATAAAAGTGTTGAGGACATACAATGGTGGAGAATTCTATGGGAATTAATTTAAGGACTTCTGTAAGAAGTGTTGTATATCAAGGAAAAAGAATACTCCATACAACCTCAACATCATGGAGTTGTTGAGAGTATGAATAGGACGTTGATGGATTTAAAGGAAAGGATCACGCGAAGTAGTGTTGGGATAGGACAAGAATTATGGACAGGAGCAATGGAGACAACATGTTACTTGGTAAATCAGTCACCCACATCAACATTGATTGATAAAACTCCACAAGAGGTATGGATTGGTAAGAAACCCTCTATTAAGCATCTGAAATTTTTTGGTTGTGATGCTTATGTACATGTTCCAAAGGAGAAAAGGAGTGAGTTGGATAACAAAGCTAAGAAGTGTATCTTTATTGGCTATAAAGATGGTATGAAAGGTTGTAAGCTTTGGAATCCTGTAACTAAGAAGATATTTTACAATTGAGATGTTGTGATTAGAGAGATCAAAGAAGTCCCCAGATAGGAAGTGAATCCAATGGAAATTGAACCAGATAAAATAGTGTTTGAGTTAGAAGGTGAAGAATCTGAATCAAAAGAAGAAGTTGAATAATAAGAAGAAGAAACTCATACCCAGTTTTGAGGAGATCATCTCGAGAAAGAAGGAAACCATAAAAGTATTCCCCTCCTGATTTTCGCTCTCGTTTTTCTTTGTTTATTACTGATGATGATCCTAGAAATGTGAAGAGAGTTGCTAATTCAAAGGATAGTGATATCTGGAAGAAGGGTATGGTTGAAGAAATGGATGCCTTGGACAAAATGAAGCTTGGAATCTAGTCAAGTTACCAGTTGGAAGGAAATATGTTAGAAGCAAATGGTTGTGTAAAAAGAAGTTGAATGTAGAAGGTAAAGTGGAGAAGTATAAATACCGCTTGGTAGAAAAGGGATATTCTCGGGTAGAGGGAATTGATTTTGGTGAAATATTTTCTCAAGTTGAAAAATTAACTTCTATTAGATTTCTTCTTTCTATTATTGTTTCTTTTGATCTTGAAGTAGAGAAAATGGATGTGAAGATAGTTTTCTTACATGGGATTTGGAAGAAGAAATCTACACGAAACAACTGGAAGGGTTCATAGTAAAGGGAAAGAAAGACCTAGTATGTAAACTATAGAAGTCCCTTTGTGGTCTAAAGCAATCTCCAAGGATGTGATACTAAAATTTTTACACATACATACCTGTATTGGGGTTTGTGATAAGCAAAGTTGATCACTGTGTATACTACAAACAAGTTGATGATCACTTCATTAATATAGTACTGTGTGTTGATGACATGTTGTTGATTGGAAAAAACAAAGATGTTATAAAGGAGGTGAAGTCTTAGCTATCCTCCAAATTTGATATGAAATATATTAGTGATACAAACTTCATTCTAGGAATGGAGATAAGAAGAGATCATGCAAACAAGATTATCGATTTAAATCAAAGAAAATATGTTGAGACGATACTATAGAGATTTAACATGCAGGAAAGTAAGTCGATCAAGGTTCCTATTCCTGTAGGTGTAAAGTTATCTATAGATAAGTGTCCCAAGAAACATGAAGAAGAAGATGATATTCCATGAGTTCCATATGCCGTTGCAGTTAGTAGTTTGATATATGCAATGGCCTGTACCAGACCAGACATTTACTCATGCAGTGGGAGTTTTGAGCAGACATATGTCAAAACCATGAAAGGAGAATTGGATAGTTGTAAAGAGGGTATTCATGTAATATCCCTGATATGATATTAGACTAGAATATTCACTCTATTGTTGATATAATTAAAATGTGAAATAAAATTTTACATTAATATCTATCGCTTTCTTTATGTAAGGAAAAACATAGACAGTACTAGCAAAATTGAGAATGACAGAGGGATAAGGGAAGCAACCAAAGGATAGGTTTGGACAGAGAGAGTTTTGATCCCTAAGCACCAGGATATTGGGCCCTTTTAGGTTTCAAACATCAACTATCATGAAGTCTACTCCCATGCTTCTTGGTGTCCCAACTAGTGCAAACTGAGATTGAGCAATCACTTCCAATAAACCAAGGCTTATGGAAGGATCATATAAGTTATAATTCATGTATTAGGAATAAAATAAATTTTTAATAGGATTGGAATATATTTGAAACAATTTGAGGCAGTTTGGGGGTGTTTGGGAAAGATGGGATTTTTGGCCTACGGAAAGCCTGCATAGAAGATGCCACTAAAACACAGTACAAACCCAATGAATTATTAATATGTAAGTTATTTTGGGTTTTGGGGTGAATTAATAACCTACAAAAACTTACAAAACACAATTTGAGTTTACAGATCATCAATAATGCTAAAAATTGTAAAACTAGTCAAAGTTGACTAGTCAAGGAGTAAGGGTATGAAAATAATGACAAATTTTGAATCAGACTTTGATCATACCTGAAACCAATGTTATATAGAAAATTATATGACACATTTTAGGCATAATATAACTCATATCAACTATTCATGGTCATTACATCATATTTAGTACATAAACTGGCAAAAGACCCATTAAATGGGCATTAAAAGACTCCTCTCATGAAAGTTCAGCATGATGGATCTATTGAAAATAATTATTACTGTAATATAGATATCATAACATGATTATGGGGATGAGAATCTTAGAATAATATTTGAAGAGATTCTTTCCTCAATTGATGTCTAAAACTGAGAATTTGAGGCCTAGAACTAGCCATGACACCGATATGAGAGCATAAGTAAAGCTTACTTCACTGGAGCTAGAATTCAATGGATGAATGGTTGTTGTTAAATATCAAGTTGAATCTTATATGGATTAGCCTTGGATGTTGTGTGGTCTGCATTGAATAATAAGAGAAGAGAGAGAGAGGTAATGGAGACTTGGGGCGCATCACCCAAGAGAACTGAGGCTCATCACTCAGTTTTGAATCTTAGCTTCACACAACACCAAAACATTAATGATCCAAACTAATAAATGGGGTTGGAACTACCATTAAATAAAGATTGAGTGACTTTTTGAGCAATTCCTTCACCTATTGAGTAAGTTTCCACTTGCAAACACTAACCCTAATAATGGATGTGCCCTTCTTGAGGAAAATAGTAAGTAAGTAGCTTAGGTAATGTTTCCCAATTTGTTCCCTTCAATTCAAAATAGAAACCGTGCTCCCTTTGAGTGAAAGTTACCTGATTAGGATTGGAAATGTTTCCTTGCAAGTATCCTCTCATCAAAATAGAAACCGTGCCCTCCCTTATCCAAAGTTGCCTCCTTTTGCACTAACTGCTTTTCCTACACTTTCTGCTTTTGAATATGCTGGCTCTTCCTTGTTTTTGTTAGTTTCTATATTTTTCTAATTTTTTTATTTTTCCAGTTTTCTTGACAGTTTCTATTTGTCATCCAAGGAAAGTTGACTTTCCTAATGCACCCCCCTGACATGGCAACTAATTTCCACATGTTTTATTTGCATATTAATTAAATAATGACATATAAATAATCCATAATTGGAAACAAACTTAGTACATGCCTCCTAAGTAAGAAATAAACAAATTACCCATGTAATTTAATTAATTCAAATTTTGATCCCCTAGGTGTTTGGTAAGGTCAACACTTTTGTGTTCATCAAAGGAGGGACATGACAGTCCTCCAATCATCCTGTCCCTAAGCAGAAGCAATCAAGGGTGTTGTAATGTTTGCTTACCCTCCCAAGTGGAATATTCATTGGGAAACCCTTTACATTGCACTAGATATTATTTAATGGTGATCATGTTCCTTAGCCTTCTTTCTATGGTATGTAAAAATTTCAACGGCATTAAGACCAAATGGCCTTCATCATCAAGAGGTGGGAATTCTTTTGATACAACTATATGTTGGCCTACTTCTTTCTTTAGGAAAGATACATGAAGTACATCGTGGATTTTTCTCTCTGTTAGGAACTCCAACTCATAGGCCACTTCAACAATATTCCATATAATTTTATAAGGCCCATAGAACCATGGTTGGAGTTTCTCATACCCCTTAGTCTTCAAAGACGATTCTCTGTAAGTTTTCAGCCTTAAGTAGACTAAGTCTCCTTCTTGGAAGTCTTCTAGTCCTCTACTTTTCAACATTAATTTTCTGTTAGTTCTGTGCAACCTGCAAATTTTCTTTGAGTGCCCTTCGTATGTCTTGGTTCCCCTGAAGCCAATATTTGGATTTTTGGGCTCTGCAGTCCACATGCATTAGATCTGCAAAATACGGGGCCTCATATCCATACAAATCCATGAATGGAGTCATCCTGATGGAAAGGTGAAAAGTGGTGTTATAGAAAAACGCTCTCAAGTGGAGCCATGTGGACCAAGCTTTATGTTGTCTTGTGACATAGTTGCAGAGCTATCCTTCAAGCAATTGAATAACTCTCTCAGTTTAACCATCGGTATGAGGGTGATAACTTGTTCTCATGTTCATATTTGTTCCCACTATATTGAACATAGATTTCCAAAAAACAATGGTGAACTTGTTGTCCCAATGACTTATTATGGTTTTGGGTAAACTATGCAGTCTGAAAACATATTTGAAAAATAGTGCAGCAACTTCACTAGCTGATAGTTGAGGTGACTACAAATAAATGTGTAAATTTGGTCAACCTATCAACCACCACATATATGTTATCTTTTCCTTGGACTTTCGGTAACCCAATGATGAAATCCATGAAGACACATTCCCATTTCTATTATGGAATGGGAAGAGACTGGAGGAGTCTATCAGGGTGTGTGCGCTCCACTTTGTTATATTTGCATTCATTACACTCCCTCACATGCCTTAGAACATATTCCTTGAGGCCCTTCCAAGTGAACCTCTCTCTTACCTTCTGGTAAGTCTTCAGAAAACCACGGTGACCAGCCACTGGTGCATCCTGTGTAGCTTCTAGTATCCTCTTCTTTAGTTCTTATTCAGGTACTAATAAGATCCTATCCTTGTATTAGATGAGGTCATCATGTACTTTGTGTGATTCATTATGTATTACCCCATCCAAAATCCCACATGCAAACTGATTTTTTGAGTATTCAATGCCCAAATGTATTTTCCATTCAGTTAGAATTTGCATCAAAGAGACAGTGTGGGTTTGTGATAAAGTGCATCAATCACCACCTTCATATTTCCCTTCTTATATTTAGTTTCAACTTCATAGGATTGTATTTTTCTTACCCATTTATGTGGTATGTCATTGAGATCCTTTTGGGTAAGNCTATGAATTCCCCCCCCCCCCACTAGATACTGTCAAAACTTATCCAATGCATGCATGATGGCAAACATATCCTCGAAATAGATAGAATGCATCATTTCATGAGGCTACAATTTCCTTCTCTCATATGAAATATGATTCCTTTCTTACATCAAAACAACTCCAATGCCTTCCCCCGAGGAATCACACTCCAACACAAAAGGCTTGGTGAAACCAGGAAATGCTAGCACAAGACAACTGCACATTGTTCCCTTCATATTTCATAAGTCTTGTTCTATTTCCCCATCCCAAGAGAATTCCTCCTTCTTGGTCAGATCTGTCAAAGGTGGAGTAAAGTTGGAGTAACCTTTGAAAAACTTTTGGTAGTAGTTACAAAGGGCAATGAAGCCTCTCAACTCAATGAGGTTTCTTAATGGGATAGGCCAATACAAGATTTCCCCGATTTTCTCTTGGTGCACCTTGACTCTTTCTTGGAAGATCTCATGGCCAAGATAGAGAAGCTCAGTCATGTCAAACTCAAACTTGGACAACTTAGCATAAAAAATCTAATTTGCAAGTATGGTTAGCACAACAACTAGATGGAGCAGGTGCTCCTCCCATGTCCTACTAAAAATAAAAATATCATAAAAACAAACAAGGACATACTTACAGAGATGCTCACTGAATAACTTGTTCATGCAAGACTGAAATATTGTTACCATATCATTAGTCAAGCCAAATGGCATGACCAAAAACTCAAAGTTCCCAAAGTGAAAATGGAAGGCAGTCTTATGTATGTCATCCTCACTCATTCAAATTTGGTGGTATCCCAATCGAATATCTATCTTGGAGAATAATTTTTCTCCATGTAGCTTGTTCATCAACTCAACAATCTGAGGGATTGGGTACCAATTCTTTATGGTTTTCTGGTTTAGATCCTAGTAATCTATGCACATTCTTAGTGTTGCATCCGTTTTCTTCACTAGAACCACCAAAGAAGCAAAGGGAATGGAACTTGGTCTAATGAGACCCAACTATAGGATTTCTTTGATGGTATTCTAAATATCATCCTTGGATTTCTTTGGATGCTTGTAGGGGTGTATTTTTATGGGAAGTGTGCCAACTTCTAGCTCAATTATGTGTACAAAGCCATAGTTTGGTGGCCTTCCATGTGGGAGGTTTTCAAAAACCCCGATATGCTTGTGCAATATATTTTTTATGCCTTTGGGCTGGTAGGAAACATTGAGTAAATTTCCATTAGTATTAATGTGGCATTCAATATCCCATTCAATGTCCCCATGTCTCATAACAGATCTCATATTATTGGCAGAAATTAATTGGCTTGGGTAGGTGTTTATACCCTTCAGAACTACTAGTTTCCCTTCTGCATCTTTGAAACTAATTTGGCATATTTTGTAGTTCATGGAATGTTGACCAATGGAGTACAACCATTGTACTCCCAACACCATGTTGGTGTCTACAACAATGACAACATCAAATTTGTATTTCATAGTGTAATCTCCTAGATTCACTTGTAGGTTTTGAATCCATCGATTGCATTCCATGGTATTGTTTCCTGGGATGAACACAATGAACCATTCAAAGGATTTAGTTGGAAGATTTCTTTTCTCCACTAAGGATGCATATAAATTTTTTGGTGGAAACCCCATCAATAATAACTGTGATTATTTGGCCTTGCAGTACCACTTTCATCCTTAATGTATGGAAACAAGGAACTCCATTAACCACTGCAATTTTGTTGTTGGTTTGAGGGGGCTGATCTTCTTATTCATCTATTTCATTTTATCCTTTTGTAAGTTCATCTTATTTCACCATATCCTATTCACTTTCAAAGAACACTTCAATGTAGTGTGCCTTCCCCTTAACACACTTGTGTCCTGGAACCCAAGGTTCTTGGCAGGAAAAGCAGATCTTTTTTCTCAGTTCATCTCGATCTGTCTACGAGTAATATTTATTTATAGGGGTAGGAAAGTTCCTCACTGGAGGTATTTGATTCTAAAATTTAGGAGGCATGGATTTCTTGGAAGCATACCTGGTCCTTGGAATTGCATCTTATAGATATTTAGTTCTTCTCACCGCTTCTTGAAAATTGGTGGGTCAGTAAGCTTTCACCAACCCTTTAAAAGGTTTTGCTAATCCTTTTGTAAACAAAAGGATCAAACTATCCTGTAAGATATCAGTGGAAATCACTGCCAATACTTGGAAATTAGATATGTAGGCTTCAACAATTCCAGCTTGTTTGACATCTTCTAATTCTCAGAAAGATATATCAGGATCTCTCTGGCCAAACCTTTCTGCCAATATTCAGGTGAATTCTTCATGAGTAACCACTTGATCATGGCCCAAAGTCTTCATGCCATGAAACCACCAGTCATTGGCATCCCCATCAAGATGCAAGACTGCCATCTTGATGTCATCCCTCTCAACCATAGGATTCAATTGGAAGTAGGTGTCTAATTTCTAAATCCAAGAATTCACTATGCACTTGGAAGTGCCATTAAAGTAAGGCAGGGTGATCTTTCCAATGGAATGTATAAACTCAAAAATATGATATGGAATCCTTTTAAATCCTATGGGATTCCCTCTATACTAAGTTTCACAAAAATATCTGAAAGTAAGAACCCTTCTATACTCCTCACTCAAGGTTTGATAGGAAGCATATTTATCCTCCCATGAAGCATCTAATTCAGTCTGCACTTCATGGTATTCTTTTGGATACTCCGTGAACTTGGGCATGGTGGGTTGGGGTTGAAACTAGGTTCATATTTAAACTCAAGAGTCCTATTATGAGGCCCTATCTTATAGAAAATAGATCCACCCATGATATTCCTCTCTTCGGGATGGGAGCCAATGTTGCTCCCTTCTCCATCTTTGGCACCCAACTACTTGGCTAGGAACTATTTGGTCCCTTGATCAGAATGAATGATATTGGATGAAATGTGTTACATCCCTTTCCACATACTTCTCACAAAAATTATGAACTCATCCTTCTCATCCATCTCCTCGTGGAATCTCCCTTCCACATATTCAAATTCCTCTTCTTCAGAGGTCTTCCTTCTAGATTATGAATTGAATTTGGGACTCATTAATGATTATCAAGATCAGGTATGGAGGACCATGCTCTATACCACTGTAATATTCCTGATCTAATATTAGATCAGAATATTTAATCTATTGCTGATATAATTAAAATGTGAAATAAAAGCTTACATTAATATCAATCACTTTCTTTATGCAAGGAAACAAATAGGTGGTACTATCAAAAATGAGAATGACAGAGGGCTAAGGGAAGAAACCAAAGGACAGGTTTGGACACATATATTTCTGATCCCTAAGAACTTGTATTTTGGGCCCTTTTAGGTTTCTAACATCAGCTATGATGAAGTCTACTCCCGGGATTATGGGTGTCCCAACTGGTGCAAACTGAGATTGAAAAATAAATTCCAATAAACCAAGAGCTTGGTCATGTATTAGGAACAAAGTAAAATTTTAATAGGATTGTAATAGATCAAGAACAATTTGAGGTAGTTTGGGGGTGTTTGGGAAAACAATGGAATTTTTGGCCTAGGTAAAGCCTACGCAGAAGAGGCCACTCAAACACGGTACGAACCAAAATGATTCTTAATATGTAAGTTAGGTTGGGTTTTGGGGTGAATTAATAACACACATAAACATAAAAAATACAATTTGAGTTTACATATCCTCAATCATGCTAAAAACTGTAAAACTAGTCAAAATTGACTAGTTAATGAGCAAGGGTATGAAAATAATGACAAATTTTGAATCATACTTTTATTAGACCAGAAAATAATGTTCTATAGAGATTTATATGACATATTTTAGGAATTATATAACTCATATAAACTATTCATGGTAATTACATCATATTTTGTTCATAAAGTGAAAAAAAGACCCATTAAGTGGGCTTTAGAAGATTCCTCTCATGAAAGTTTAGCATGATGGCTCTCTTGGACAAAATTATTACTGTAATACAAATATTAGAATAGGATGATGGAGATAAGAATATTATAGTAATACTTGAAGATATTATCTCCTCAATTGATGTCCAAGACTGAGAATTGGATGCCTAGAACTAGCCCCGACACTCATCTAAGAGCATAAGTGAAGCTTGCTTCACTGGAGCTTGACTTCACTGGATGAATGGTTGTTGTTAGAGCTTGAGTTGAATATTCAATGGATTCTCCTTGCCCATTGTGTGATCTACATTGAATAATGGGATAAGAGAGAGAAAGAGAGAGGGAATGCAGACTTGGAGTGCATCACCCAAGAGAACTAAGGCTCATCACTCAGTCTTGAAACTTAGCTTCACACAACACTGAAGCATTAAAAATCCAAACTAAGAAATGGATTTGGAATCACCCTTAAATAAACCTTGAGTGGCTTGTTGAGCAAGTACTTCACCCTAACCCTAATCATGGATGTGCCCTCCTTGAGGAAAATAGCAAGTAAGTAGCTTAGGTAATGTTTCCAAATTTGTTCCCTTCAATACAACATAGAAACTGCACCCCCCTTTGAGTGAAAGTTGCCTGATTAGGATTAGATATGTTTCCCTTCAAGTATCCTCTCATCAAAATAGAAACTGCTCACTCCCTTGGTCAAAGTTGCATGCTTTTGCATTGACTTCTTTTCTTGCACTTTCTGCTTTTGACTCTGGTGGATTTTCCTTGCTTTTGTCAATTTCTATATTTTTCTAATTGTTTTCTTTTGCCAATTTTCGTGACAGTTTCTATTTGTCATCCAAAGCAAGTTAAATTACCTAATGCGCCCTCCTGACATGGCAACTCATTTGCACATGTATTATTTGCATATCAATTAAATAATGACATATAAATAATCTAGAATTGGTAACAAACTTAGTACATGGCTCCTAAGTAAGAAATAAACAAAATTCCCTAGGTAAATGAATTAATGCAACTTTTGAGCCCCCCGGGTGTTTGGAAAGGTCAACACTTTTGATGTTAATCAAGGGAGGGACATGACACTTCAGATATTTGTATGGCACCATAGATTATGCAATCTGCTACCAAGGAACTCCTGGACTAGATAGAGTAATAAATGTACATGGATTTGTTGATGCAAACTGGGATGGGGATCTTGATTGCAGAATATCTACAAGTGGGTATGTGTTTAAATTATTTGGAGGAGCTATCAGATGGATGAGAAAGAGACAAGATGTAACTTCACTCTCAACTACGGAATCTGAATACATGATAACCACTCATGCAAGAAAAAAGGATGTATGGTTGCAAAGATTGTGTTCAGGTATTGGGTTTGTACAGAAAGTTGCAAGGTTATATTGCAATTGCAAAAGTGCAATCTTCCTGGAAAAGAACTTTGCTTATCATGCTAAGACAAAGCATATGGATATGTAATATCACTTTGTGAGAGATATGGTTGAATACAAGAAGGTGCTACTAGAGAAGGTTGACACCTTGAAAAATGTTGTAGACTCGTTAACAAAGTATGTCAATACAGAGAATTTCTCTTGGTGTAGAGAATATATGGGATTTGATGCCTTGAACCTATGAATTTATGAGTACATGACTCATTGCTATGTAAAGAAAAAAACAAGTGGGAGAATGTTGGGTATATGTTATATTCTTTTCATGTGCGTGTGGAGGGGAGGTGTACCTATTAGCGCTGCGTCTGAAGATCCATGTTGACACCTTCACGGAAATAGGCCTATCAGCTTGTTTCCGACACAAGTTCAAGCGAGCCAAAAAAATTTGGTTGTTTTTGGCTATTTTGATGACATGTTGTTGATTGGAAACAACAAATATGTTATAAAGGAGGTGAAGCCTCAATTGTCCTCCAAATTTGATATGAAATATCTCAGTGCTACAAAATTCATACTGGGAATGGAGATAATAAGAGATCATGCAAACAAGATTATTTTTTTAAATCAAAGAAAATATGTTGAGACAATACTACAAAGATTTAACATGCAGGAAATTGAAGCCGGTCAAGGTTCCTATTCTTGTAGGTGTAAAGTTATCTATAGAGTAGTGTCCCAAGACACAAGAAGAAGAAGAAGATATGTCACGAGTTCCATATGCAAGTGTAGTTGGTATTTTGATGTATGCAATGGTCTGTACCAAACCATACATTACTCATGAAGTGGAAGTTTTGAGCAAATATATGTCAAAACCAAGAAAGGAGCATTGGAAAGTTGTAAACAAGGTATTCAGATATTTGTGTGGCACCACATATTATGCAATCTGCTACCAAGGAATACCTGGACCAGACAGAGCAATAAATGTACATGGATTTGTTGATGCAGACTGGGTTGGAGACCTTGACCAAAGAAGATCTACAAGTGGGTGTGTGTTTAACCTATTGGAGAACCTCTCAGTTGGATGAGAAAGAGACCAGCTGTAGTTTCACTCTCAACTATAGAAGTTAAATACATGGCATCCACTCATATAAACAAAGAAGTCGTATGGTTGCAAAGATTGTGTTGTCACCATATTTATCCCACTAAATTTTTTATTAGATAGGTGCTCAAATACACATATGGAATTCCAGGGGAAAAGTTGAAGGTACTAAAATCTAAAGTTTGAGCTCTAAGTGCTAAATCCTGAAAAGGGAAAGTTCATAAATGTTAAGTCCATGCAAGGAATCAATCTAGTCAAGCTTTATGAAGAGTCTACGGGTCTACCTCTTTCCCAACGCAAGATTTAAAGTCTCCTGCTCTTTGAATTTGGGACAAGGCTCATGCATAAAAATAAAAAATAAATGCCAGCACAATCCCAAGTTCCAACGCTACAGTTTGGTGGGTTATTCCAATATCACAAGAAGCATCGATAGCATACAAGTGCTAAAATATTTTACCCAATGAATGCCCAGGTGCCAAGATTCTCTGTGAAGTTTCAAGCAGCATTTTTCAATATCAAGATTATAATATATTCCCCAGTTCTCATAGCAAGATGTCAAGAAATATCCACATGAGCACTCAAGGAGAATTGAGAAGCAAGGTGACAAATCAAAGAGAGAAGATCGTCCCAAAGGATGAGATGTCAAAGACCGGTATCAACAAATGGCATAAAGATCATCCTTTGAGTCATTTCCATATTTGGAGGCATAAAATCAAAACATCTGGAAGCATAGGCTCATCATCAAATATTATTCCTGGATATTCATCAGTCGAATAAATTGCATCTCAAATCTGGTGGCATTAACTGAGACATTCATCCATAATGTAGCAAGATTAGAAGGAAGTAGCTCCAACAGTTTGATATTTCTTGCAACTGGTTTGATTAATTTCTAGCTAGACGATAGAATTCATTTCCCAGAATTTAGGAATAGATTAGACATTGTTATTTGTATTTAAAACCATGTTTTTTGGAAGAAGAGAGGAGAGTTCCAGCGGAGGGCTGAGGTAGGGATAAAAAAAGTTGCTACTATTGGTTGCAGGAAGACAAGTATTTATTTTGCATCTGCTGCAGCCTTTTCCCATGTCATATTTACCTATTCATAAACTCTCATACATATCTACTTTTTCCACATAATTAAAATTTCTCTAAGCTTGGCTCTCTTGCAGTCAAGAGTTAACTTTAGTGATAACATCTTTTGGCGTCGTTGTCGGGGATGAAGAAAGGAAGACATACTTCCATTGGCTGTACGACAATGAATATATCCAGTATTTGATAGTGAACAAGTACTGGTGACAGAGTGGCTGAGATATTCACCTGGTGATTCCACTAGTTTCAAAACGACATATTTAGTTGTTGATCCAGTTGCTTCATGTACCAATACAACAAGGTTTGAGGTAGATACTGTTTTTCTTCAAGATTTTCAATAATGGATAAGTATGTCTTTTGATGATGAATGGGACAAAGATTTATCTTCCTATTTAGATTCTTATAACATTTCTATCCATGAAGATAAATTTGATTTCTTGAAGAATCTTTTAAAAGCATTTGAGTTAGAATATGAAATATTGTTATCAGAAAAGACTTCTCAAGATGTTAGTATTGGTGTGATGCATGAAAATATAGTCTCGCATAAATAAGAATTTATCAAGGTTGATGCTTCTCATCTTGAAAGTAATGAAAGTGTGCTGCAAATTTTTTATTTTTATGAAGATATTGTTGTTGAAGGATTCCCTACCGAATAAAAATATCCACGGATCCAAAAGGATGACTTGAGAGATAAAAAAATTTGATCATGAGATTGTGGATGCATTTTTAAATATTTTCGATGCTCCAAACATTTTTGAAGATATGTGCGTGACCCTGAATAAAAAATTAAATCAGCATATATTGGAAAGTAAAAAGTGGCTTTCAAATGATTGTGAAAAAAATGGCTTTATGGAAACAATGAGGTCAGAGCTTATCCAAAGGAAGCTTACTTACCTTGAACAAGAAACAGGGATATATGATCAAAACATGGTTTTTAATTATTTTTATGATCCAATAGCTTCTTATCTCGAGGTTTTTATCAACTCTAGCCATTCAGTTTTGTTCAGTTGTAAATATGGGTTTTAGATTCATGATGAATTGCATATACATTCTTCAATCTTTATTTTACAGAAGCATATTCCAAGAGTTCAATTTCTAAGTCCATTTTTAACCTGGTTTCAATGGAAATGGAATTACACATGATCAGCTTGATTTCTGCAAGATTAGAATAGGAGTGTGCATAAATAAGCTCTCATTTGTAAGCATATTGTTTTCAATTTGTGGTTCATTTTTCAGGAATTTGGTTTTTTAGAGTTGGACAATAAGCTAATAGAATAAAGAATCCAGCCTAATGGAGCACTGATACATAACATAACAGATTTCAATTTTTAGTTTGCAAAGTATGAGTTTGGATCACTTTGCAATAGCATAAAGATTCCATCCCAATGGAATACTAGTACATGATAAGGCACTATATAGATTTCAGTTTGCTTGAAGAAGTGATTGCAGAGATGGAATGGAAGGCACTTGGTCTGCATTTCTTGGCAACTCACAGGGAGCATGCCATCCCCATCCAAAGCCAGATGTTGTCACCATATTTAGCCCACTAAAATTTTTATTAGATAGGTGCTCAAATGCACATATGGAATGCCATGGGAAAAGCTAAAGGTACTAAAATCTAAAGTTTGAGCTCTAAGTGCTAAATATCATGAAGGGAAATTTCATAAGTGTTAATTCCATGTAAGGAATCACTCTAGTCAAGCTTTATGAAGATTCCACAGGTCTACATATTGCCCAATGCATTGGTCCAAAATATGGAAAGTTGTGTATTGAATCTTTTTAAAGTATCCTGCTCTTTGAATTTGGGACAAAGCTCATGCATAAAAATAAAAACTAAATGCCAACACAATCCCAAGTTCCAATGCTATAGTTTGCTGGCTTATTCAATTATCACAAGAAGCATTGATAGCATACAAGTGTTAAAAGCTTTTACATAATGAATGCCTAGGTGCCAAGATTCTATGTGAAATTTCAAGCAACATTGTTCAATATCGAGATTATAATATATGCCCTGATTCTCATAGCAAGATGCTGAGAAAGATCCACACGAGCACTCAACGAGAATTGAGAAGAAAGGTGAAAAATCAAAGAGAGAAGCTCGTCCCAAAGGCTGAGATGTCAAAGACTGGTATCAACAAATGGAATAAAGATCATCCTTTGAGTCATTTCCATATTTGGAGGCATAAAATCAGAACTTCTTGCAGCATAGGCTCATAATCAAATATTATTCCCAGATATTCATCAGTTGAATATATTGCATCTCAAATCTGGTGGCATTAACTAAGACATTCATCCATAATGTGGCAAGATTAGAAGGAAGTAGCTCCAATAGTTTGATATTTCTTGCAACTGATTTGATTAATTTCTAGCTAGACGATAGAATTCGTTTCCCAGAATTTAGGAATAGATTAGACATTGTTATTTGTATTTAAAACCATTTTTTTTCGAAAAAGAGAGGAGAGTTCTAGCAGAGGGCTAAGGAAGGGAGAGAAAAAGATGCTACTGTTTTTTTTTATAAGTAAGAGATTCTATTATAATACAAAAAAGATAGAAAGAGAGGCTGATCCACCGGTCGATGAAACATGACCTTTAGCCCAAGAAAAAGATCCAACCCATAAAAGATAGATGCTGCTTACAAAATCGAAAGGAGGAGCAGGCTTGAAGATGCCTGGTTCTCGAAACATAGGGGACAAAATACCCTATTTTCTGATCAAACTGCCTACCAATCAGTTAAGAAGCCTATCAAAAACCCAGAGGGATGTAGTATGGAACTAAGTCCTTTTACAAAGACAATTTCGAAAGAAAGCAAAAGATAAAATACCAAAGCTTGGGGCTCTTCCGCGTGCCTAACAGTGAGCATTGATGAACAACAAAACATAGAGGGTCGACTACCTTTTGAACGTGAAACCTGCTAGCGACCAGTTTCGCTGGGAAGATTACTTGGAAACTCCTCTTGGAGAGGTTGCATGGCTAGAAAATTAGCTGGAGTGTGCCCCATATTCTCGGACACGATTTCAATATTTTTCAGTATGTTTTGTGCGAGCTATTCCAAAAGGCGAAACTTGGCTGTACTTTCCTATTGCCCTCGGCGAATGGAATCCAAAGCCCCGTGGATGCCTTGAGCTGTTTGGATTTTAGCTTGTAAATCACAGGCTAACAAGATACGCGCAGACCAGAATGGGTTGGGGACAAGGGGGCAACCCATAATTGCTTCGAACTCCCTAAGGAGATTGATTTCCATGATTGCAATGTAGGTGTCAACCGCTGTGGGTGTTTCAGACAGGTACTGATCACCCCAATTAAAAGGAAAGGATCCTAGAATGCTTCTGGCTTGGGGCAATGGCTCTGCCTCCGCATCAGTAGATGCATCACTGAGGTTGCTCCCTCGATTATGGCTTCTCGCTCCAGATCTTACCCTCAATAGTCTAGGAATTGCATCGTCTTTCAAATAGGCAGAAATCAAAAACAGGAAGGAGAAAAGGGTGTTGGAAATGAACAGAGCCTCCGTCAAATGGATATAAATAGGACTATCCACAGCAGAGGATCTGCCCCTGGGATCCCCTACCTTTACTCTCCCTGAACCTATCATGATGCTCTACAGCTCGTCACGCATGGGACGGTCTCTCATCCTTTGCGAGCGATTCATGACCTCAAGTTTTACAGCATGCCAATGGATATGACCCTCCTTCATATCTTTCGGGCCATAATGCTCCCGGTCAAGTGCAGTACCCACTCTTCTAACTTCTCACCTTCCCACAAGTCTGTCTTTATGGCAACCCTCGTAGTGAATGTAAAGCCGATCATTCCATCCATTATAGAGGCTGTTGTGTGCAAGTGCCACATGCATTGGACGTCGGCCGCGTGTTAAGCGTTGAAAAATGTGAAGGATCTACGTGTTAGGGCAGAAAGGTCGTAAGTTGAGCTAGATCTTTCCAATCCCTATCTGGCAAGCGATGCCTCCCTTTTCTGGCCACGATTTTCGATTAGAATATGGTGGGTCTTGCTGAGATGACGACACACCGTCTTCGGACCTCTCCTTAGAATGGGGCCACCTGTCATTCGCATGCATAGAGTGGAACGTTTAGCCTCATGTATTCCTCTGCCACCTTGAAACAACTGCTCCAGATTTGCTGATTTTTTCTTTCGTCCTCCTTTTTCCGTGCATGAAAGGAAAACTTGCTCTCCACTCCTGAGTTAGACATGGCGTCCACCACCGTGTTCCCTTCCCGCTTGATGTGAGTTAGCAGTAAGGCTTCCTCTCCAGTGAGGATCTGTCGGAGGATTGATAATCTGCTCTCCCATCTCCAGTTTTTGGAAACTTGGGACATGAGGGATCCTGCTTGGAGTTTGCGAGCAGTGTTGATAATGATTTTAGAATCCCCTTCCACCACCAGAGGGAGTTTTCCTATTTGCTTAGCCTAGGATAGGCCATTGATTATCCCTTCTAGCTCGGCCATATTATTCATGTTTGTCCCTAAGTAGAACATGATGTGGATGCAACCCCTTGAGTTTTGGATTACGCCTCCATATCTAGTTGGTCCTGGATTACCTTTGGAAGCACCATCGAAATTGAGTTTGAAGGATCCAGAGGGAGGGGGGATCCAGAGCAATGGGCTGGAGACTTGCACCAGCCTTGGGTGAGCAATTGAATTGTCTAGAGGTAATTCTTCTAACCCAAAAGCCTACAAAACACTCCACTCATTGCTTTCCGCACTGAGTTCTTCCTGCAACCAAGATTGCAATGTTATAGTTTATTTCATATGGGTATCAATGGAGTTCCACATCTCCTTGAGTTTCCTAGCTTTGTTCTCGAATATTTGTTTGTTTCTTGTCTTCCATATTTCCCATATGGTGAAGCTAGGGAAAAGTTACCATAAACGATTCGTGATTTTGTTTCTGAAGCTATTTGTGGGCCACTCTGCAATAGTTAGGTCTAGTCTTCCTCTATGTATGTGATCTCTTTTGAAGATGGTCACCCCCCTCTCCCATAAGGAGTTAGCAACCCTGCATTCGTCCAATAAGTGATTAATAGTCTCACCCTTCTCTTCACACATGCAACAGCGGGATGGCCCATGAAAACCTCTGACCTGTAAGTTATCCCAGGTTAGGATGCGACATTTAATAGCAAGCCAGCAAACAATCAAAACTTTGGGCCACCACTCTCCCTTCCAAATTTTAATCCATTTGGCTTCTGGGATAACATTGAGGGTTTTCGTTAAAAAACCTATGGCTTCTTTTGAATTGAAATTGCTTGAGGTTGAGTAGCCCCACCTTAGCTTATCTGCTTCCTCACTTAGGGAGAAACTTTTCTTGGAGAGCACATCTAGGAAGTTATCTAAGTCTTCCCCTGGTGCTTTGTCTTGCCACCATTGCTTTCCCTTCCATCTTCTGATCCTCTGATATGCACTGTTATGATCCCAAAATTTTGCCACTTTAGCCATTGCATTGTTCTAGAGGAAGGAACATAAGAGAGGTGTATCTTCCCCACACGAAATAGCTGGTTCCTAGTTCAGAGCTTCACTCAAGAATCTTGCATTTTGGCCGTTCCTGACTTCCCAGAAACTATGTTTTTGCACCAACCCCTGATTTTCCTGAGTTGTTTTCCAAATGCTGGATCCAGGGGGATCTTCACCAAACCTAACCAGGGAGTGTTGTGGCCATTGGGGCGCATATTTCAAATGCCACATTTTGGCCCGCAGTTCTTCATTGTAGTTCAGCCATCTCCACTAGATCTTTGCACTCATGACTTTATTATTATCCAAAGGATCTCTGAGACCCAAACCTCCTAAGCTCTTCGGAGTGCAAATGGTTTTCCAGTCCACCAGAGGCCATTTTCTGATATCTTTGGTTCCCCCCCATAGGAATTGTCTTTGAATGTTCCTAATTTGTTTGATGATGGCTTTTGCGGCTACCAGAACTTAAAAGAGGTACATTGGCATCGCCTGCAGGACCGATTTCACCAGGATAAGTCTACTTGGAAAATTAAGGACTCTGAAAGTCCAAAGGCTGAACTTTTTGTTAATTTTTTCCAGCAACTCTTTCCCAGATGCTTGATTGATTGTAGATTCTACCATCGAGGCTCCTAGATACTTCGAAGGGAGGTTTCCTTCCTTAAATTCTAGTATTCTTAGGATGTTTCGCTTAGTAATCCTGGGGGTGTTGAAAAAGTAGGTCTGAGATTTCTCCTTGTTGGTTTCAAGGCCATTGGCTTCAAGAAATTTATTCAAGCAATATTTAATTCCCCTGGATTTGTGCACCGAGAATGGGCCCATCAGAATATTATCATCCACAAACTGTTGGTGGGTTTGTGGGTCCATTCCTTCCATTAAGGACAAGCCACGGATTTCATTCTCTACTCGCCTGTTCTTGAGCAGTCTTCCAAGTCCTTCAGCCGCAATAATGAAGAGGAAGGGAGATAATGGGTCTCCCTGTCTTATTCCTCTAGATGCATTGAAAGGGTATGAGGGAGAGCCATTAACCAGAATGGAGAAAAAAGCAGAGGAGACCAAATTCATGATCCAATTAGTCCATTCATCCACAAAAGCAAACGCTTTTAAAATGCCCTCCAAAAAATGCCAGTTCAATTTATCGTAAGCTTTGGAAAGATCAAGTTTTAGAAGCATACTTGGAGTCTTGGTTTCTTTGAGGGAGTGGATAGTTTCGTGGCCTAAAATGATGCCATCCAAGATTTTTCTGCCTTCCACGAAGCCAGCTTGCTCCGGAGAAATGATAAGAGGAAGGATGGGCTTCAACCGATTAGCTATTACCTTTGAGATAATTTTATAGATGACATTGCATAGGGAGATCGGCCTAAGTTTGCCAGGGTCTTCTGTGCCACTTTCTTTTGGGATGAGAGCCAGAAAAGTTGAGTTAAGAGGTTTGAGGATATTACCCGATATCCGAGAGTCCTCCACCAGGGCCACTATTTCTTCTTTCAGTCATTCCCATCCTGCATGGAAAAAATTAGATGTGAAGCCGTCGGGACCTAGTGCTTTATATTTAACCATTTGATTCACTGCCATTTCTACTTTTGACATCTCAATGGCTTTGCCAAGCACTTTGTTGTGGTCCTTTGTGATTAATTTGGGAATGTGACTAAGAACCTCTCTTTGAGCTTCCTCCCTATCTCTGTCTGGTTCCTGCAAGAGGTTAGAAAAGTAGTTGTTAAGAGTGTTCTCCAGATCCTCTTGGGTTTCGGCAATGCTCCCATCCTCCTTCTTCAGTTTGTCCATTCTGTTACCCTGCCTGTGTTGAATGGTTGGTTTATGGAAGAAGCTGGTGTTACGTTCCCCTTCTTGGAGCCACTTGATACGGGATTTTTGGCTCCAATAGAATTCCTCTTGTCTCTCTCTTTGATTGAATTCCTACAAGAGGGTCTTTTCCTGAAGCCTCAGATCCTCGGTGTAACCATTGAGCATAACATGGGACTGGAGGTGCTGGATCTTGGTCTCTAAAACCTACTTTTCTTGAAAAATATTGCCGAAGGAATCCTTGTTCCATTTTTTGATGTGCTCTTTGAGGTGTTTCAACTTTTGTTGGAACTGATACATGCGAGTGCCCCTAATAGGGGGTGAGTTTGCCCACTAATATTTGAGTTTCTATTGGAATTCTGGATGGAGGAGCCAAAATTTTTTGAATCGAAAAAGGTTTTCAAGGGTGGACTCCCACATTTACCCATTCCAAAGTTATGGGCTAGTGGTCTGATTTGGCCGGTGGGAGGACAACTACTCTGAGGTTTCCTCCAGCCATCATGACTGGTTCAGACAACAGAAATCTATCAAGTCTATAAGCGATACCTTTGTCCCCTGATTGTTTGTTGTTCCAAGTGAAAATACCGTTGGATGTTCTGACATCAATCAGATCCAGGTCAGAGATGGTGTTATTGAAAAGAGTGTTTGCCAAGTTTAAGCTGCAGATACCACCTTTTTTTTCGTCGAGATTTCTTATCAGATTGAAGTCACCTTCAATAATCCATGCTCTGTTATCAGCAAGATTTTTTATATCTATGAGAGACTCAATAAAAACCTACTTCTGGTTTGCCTTCGAAGGGCCATAGACATTGGAGATGAATCCTCGAGTTCTGGTGCCGACGATGTGGAACTCAGCTGAGATAGAATAGGTGGTGGTGAAAAACCCTATAAGGTCACCATTCGAGGATTCCAGAGAATACCCAACCCCCCAGTCACTCCTCTAGCATCAATGGCGATCGATTCACATCTCTTCCAGACTTTTTGGGCTATCTTTGATAAATATTCTCTCGAGCATTTAGCTTCTTGAAGGAAGATTATCCTTGAATTGTCCCTATCAATTCTTCTTTTCAATATGTGCTTCTTTAGTGCACTGTTACAACCTCTGATGTTCCAGGTTGTAATCTACATTGAGAAGAAATTAACTTAGGGGAGAAAGGGCTGCATCTATGGTTGGATACTACCCTGAAGCCACCAGTTGTTCTCCTATTGTTTTGATTCTCTGGATATTACTTGGTATTCCTCTTTTATCTTTTTTTTATTTTTTCCCTTTCCCATCTATGACTTTGAGAGATTTTGTCACTACTCCTAGGGTATTTGCATTCTTGGCTTGGATGATTGCTTTCTCTAGAAGAGATACTTGCTGTGAGGGGATCTTTGCTGGATCTTGATCAAAGCATGATGCTTCCATTCTATCAAGGTCTAGATCTCCTACCTCCATGTCTTCTGAAATGCCTTACCCAAATCCTGGTTCTATTTGGGATTCCTTGGGCTAGAACAGAGTGCAGCCATCTGAGGAAGCAGTCTTGATACATGGGGATTCCAATGGGGCTAGAATCTTGACATATCTTGGTGTTTATTTGTCCTCTTCCCCTTGATGATTGCTTATATTTTTATCCTACGATGCTGCTGTTTGAGCCTTGGCCCTTTTTATTGACTGATCTTCTTGAAGGGTTGTGAACTGATTTTGGGTTTGCACCCTTTTGTGAACATTTGGGCCCGATGTCTTACTGGCTTACCTCTTTTTATTTTTGATTTTGGTGAAACCTTTCACATCCAGTTCATCTTGCTCTTGCTTCTTGCCTGATCTCTTATTTTGGGGGATGTCTCTGAAAAAATTCCCATGCTCATGGCAGCGCCTGCATCTGAATGGGATCTGCTTATAATATATGGCTTGAAACCATTCCTCATCTTCCCATGTTAACTCTATTCCATCAGATAGATCTCTTGAGATGTCCAGGTAAATGTAGATCTTGGCGAACGAGATGTATTTCCTCTGTCTCGTTTGTTTAGAGACTTTGATGAAGGTCCCCAGAGTGTTCCCTATGTCTATTAGGATTTCTTCCTTCCAGTATTCTGAAGGTAGGGAGTACATTTTGATCCAAATCGGAGCGATAGTCATATTTTCTTTGTTTGGGTCGAATCGCTCTTTCCAGGGTCTCAAGAAAAGACGTGCCGAGTTTTAAAGGTAGGGACCATTCTCAAAGATCTTAGTTCTATATTCTTCGTTGAAGAATATGATGGTAAAGAAGCCTTTAGCTCCCAGCTAGAAGTCATAGTGACCTTGGGGTTTCCATGTTGAGTTTATCCAACCCACCAACATATTTTCTGTGGGCCAGATCCCCACGAATTTGCCTATGAGGTCCCTTTCCTTCATATATTGAATTTCCTCCCTAAATCTGTCTGACTTGATCTGTAGTCATGGGATCGTATTGGATTTTGGGACACACTGTCCTGTCCTTATTATACCCTGGTTAATAGCTTCCTCTTTTCTTATTCCACTGCACCCTTCCCTGTCTTTGACATTTTTCTGGGAATTGAATATTGCTTTTACCTTTGTCCTTATCTGATCCCACTGTAGCTATCTCTACCTCCACATCTTTTGGGATCCCGCGGTCCCTCTCCCCCGAGGAGGAGCAAGAACCATCTCAAATTTTGCTGATGGGGCTCCACTGACCTACAAAGACTCTAAGAAACCTTCAACCATCCACCACACATTTGCAGAGCTCCTTTTCTTTTGGTGCTTGACCATCATTAACCCAAAACCCAAAAAAGGTGCTACTGTTGGTTGCAAGAAGACATGTATTTATTTTGATTCCCTTAATATGAAGAGAGGATTTGGAGTGACTACAGTCGAGATAATCTCTATTCTATTTTATTATGAATTGATAAATTATGTATTGTTCATGATGTTAAATTTTTAACATTTAAGCAATATGATCTTAGGATTTTATCTAAGAGAATAACATGCACAACAATAATCACAAGAGACAAGAGACACAAAGATTTTCCTCGAGAAAACCATAAAGGAGAAAACCCCACAACTTCCTCATAGATAGAATGAGAACCAATGGCAGCAATAAAACCTAAAGATAAAAAGATGATCTCCAACAATTTTTCTCACTCTCACTTGTGTGAGCTCTTCTTCTCTCACCTATGCGCTATAGCTGGGTGAGTGTGTGCATGATAAATAGAGAAGCTCACTCTCTATTTATACTCTTTCATCCACTTAATATTTGACTCATTTATGTAGGCTCAAGTAATCCTAACTCAGTTATGTAGGCTCGAGTAACCACAACTAGGGTACTAATGTCCTGACTTACAATGGAGGGGACTTCCTCGTGACTTTTAGTAATTCTCTCGATAGGAACATTTGGGTACAAAGAAATACAAGTGATTCTCCCTGTAGGAGCATTAGGGACCAATGAAATACAATATATACAAGTGAATACATTCTGAATTTACAAATACATCAACACTCCCTCTTAACTAGGAAGGTATTCTCTTGACACAATTCATCAATACAAGTCTTCTTCTCTGGATCATCATCAAAGATTGATCATCACTGGATCATCATCAAAGCTGGATCATCACTGGATCATCATCAAAGCTGGATCATCACTGGATCATCATCAAATATGGAGCATCACTATATCATCATCAAAGCTGGATCATCACTAGATCATCATCAAAGTTGGATCTTCATTGGATCATCATCATCACTGCTTCCACTATCTCAATTGAATGGTGCTATCTCTCATTTCTACTCGTCACGGGAATTTCTATAGAGATAGCCCTTTTTCCTGCTGGTTGTAGGCCTAGCCTCCAGGTAGGTCTTCATCTTCTTCAGCACTTATATTTGACCTAGTCAGAAAGGCCTGCCCAACACTTACATCTGGCCATGGGAGGAACACATCCACCACAATGTCAAAAAGGCACACCCAACACTCACATCTAACCTCATCGTGTCAGAAAGTCCCAACACTCATATCCGCCCTCATCATGTCAGGAAGGCTTGTCTAACACTCACATCTTACCACATCATGTCAGAAATTCCCAGCACTCATATCCAACCTCATCATGTCAGGAAGGCTTGGCCATCACTCACATCTGACCTCATCATGTCAGAAAGGCTCATCACTCACATTAGATCTCATCATGTTAGAAAGGATTTGCACTTACATCTAACCCAGTCAGAAAGGCTCTACACTTACATATGACCCATTCAGAAAGGCTCTACACTTACATCTGACCATGGGAGGCCCAGCCTACCACCATGTCAGAATGGCTCTGCACCTACATATGACCATGGGAGACCCATCCTACCACCATGTCAGAATGGAACACTGACTCATCACTTCCCCTTGGAAGGAACCTCGATCTGGAGAACACCAAGATTCTCCCTGAAGTACTCAAACTTCACTTTGGCCATTTCTAGCATATAATCACATCAAGGCTGATTACGTCCAAGGATAACCTGCGATCTTCACCAGGACCGATTACATCTGAGGACAACTTACAAAACCATTTACATTTGAGAAACCTATGCGGTTCGATGAGATTTTATTCTCAGACAAATTGTCTCACCGAATATGCTAAAACTCCCTCTTTTGAGAGATCTAGATCTGGATCACATACTGGAGCTTCACTGATCCTCTTTGATCTCATACTAAAACAGCACCCCGAAGTGCTCTTCCTATCAATGGAAATTCTTTCCCAATCTGAATCCACTTAACCTTCCAAGTTAATCTTTCGATTCGCTTCATACTTGAGCCCATAATCAACTGTACTCTATAGGTACCTCAGAATATGCTTTGCAACAATCAATTGAACATGTCTCGGATCCATCAGGAACTGGCTCAATGTGTTCACAACAAAGAAAATATCTGGTCTCGTATTCATCAGGTACATCAAGGAACAAACCATCTGACGATACATCATGGAATCAACCGTCTCTGATGAAGCATCACTCAATTGCTTCAATTTCGATGCCATAGGTGTGGCCATGGCCTTGCATTCCATCATCCCGAACCTCTTCAGGATCTCCACTGCATACTTTGCTTGTCCAAGGAAGATTCCATCTGCACTCTTCCACACCTCCATGCCTAGAAATTAATGCCCATACCCAGGTCTTTCATCTCGAACTTGGCAGCAAGTCTCCTTCTTGCAAATTTAATGAGTTCCTCTTTTCCTATAAGAAACAGGTCATCGACATATAACAGGAGCATCACTGGTCTTCCACCTTAAACCTTGAAGTAAATGTTGGAGTCTGATTTACTCTCACTAAATCCTAGAGTCATCAGTAATCCTTCCATCCTATCGTACCATGTCGAACCTCAGGATATTTTGCAGTCACTCCCTCTGAAATGGAGCATCATTCTCCCTCTGCCTTTCGTTCTCTATGCATTGAAACATTATGTACTAGAGTGACAAGTAGCTTCCTCTACTACTAATATTCTATATATACATATAGGGTCATTGGATACCAATATCCTCTATCTTGAAAACATTATCTTTGCACCCATATGTGAGCTTGTCATCCTCTATAGGATTTCATCCTCAACCTTGTAGAAAATGTTAATATCTTCATCACTATAAGTGATCTTCAAGCTCCTCATGTATGTGTTATCCCATGGGTGTCTTCTGAGATCGTACAAGGCCTTCTTTAGTTTACACACATGATTTTGCCTATCATGTGCCTCAACTCCCACTCACCACAATTGTCTCTTCGTATTCTATGCCTTCTTTCTATGAGAAGCCTCGTGCTACGAATCTTGCCTTGTATCCCACGATGTTTCCATCTACTACATGTTGGATCCATATGGAAGGCATTACGAACTTCCCTTCAGGTCTCGATACTGCATCCTAGACATCATTCTTCTTGACTTGGTATTCTCCTTCCCTTTCTTCTTGGCTACTTCTTCATAACTATAAGGTTCTGCATCAATGATGTCGCTCAATAGTGTCACATAACTGCATTCATTATATTAAAGCTTCATTCTTGTATTATTTCTCGAACTGTCGTCACTTGTTCTTTGGAACAAGTCTTGTCCTTCTTTTCTTGTAGGTGATTGTACGCGATCTTTCCTACAAGTCAAATGCATTAGTTGTATGGTTAGAAACATTTCATAAGGCATATTCATAATGGAAAATTCTTATGCATAAAGATATGATCATGCAACTATTTTATCCAATACAACATTCATCCATATCTCATGGAATATTTCTAGATGCCTTCCATCTCTACCATGACATCATTGAGATTGTGCACTAATACAATATGTCAGCAAAGAGGTTTCATTCTAGATAAGTAGCAATGGAGATTTGTACATCACCATGGGATACTTACCCATCACATGCATATTAGTAGTATGATGTTATTAATGCAAACATTCTATCATTCATAACTCAGCAACTGAATATAAACAAATGCATAACAAAACAATATCATGAAATAACAATTGAATACTTATCTTCTATTATTTTCATGGGTAGACTCCTTATTGATCCTTTTGCTTCATCACCTTCTTCATTCATGACATCATCATTTCTTATCCAAATTCTAATATGGATAAGAGGTTCTTCAAGAATTGATTTCTTCATATTCCTCATTGCTTGAGGGATCTTCTTTGAATCGTGAGAGCTTGATCTTCAGTTGTTCCCATCTTCTTTTCTCTTATTATGAGTTGAGCTTCTTCTTGTGTTCACTCTTCCCAGAATCTGTTGAAAGTAATCACTTCCTTTTGGCACACATTCCTTGAATGAATGAATCCCATGATCCTGGGAGGCCATTCAAGGTGGTTATCACAACTTCTGCATTCTCCACTTCTTCTTCTATTGCTTCAAGTTTTTCTTTGATTTGAGACATCTTTGTAAAGTATGACTGTATGGTCTCTACATTTTGGATCTTCACATTCTTCAACTGGTTTCTCAAAGTCATGTTCTGATTTATGTTCTTCCCTTCAAATAGATTGGTTCAGGAATCAACCATATCTTTAGGTGTCTTTAGGGAAGCCACTTGTGGTATAAGGTGATCCTTTATTGAATCGACAATGATCTTCTTGGCCTTGACCAAGTTCTTATTTTGTAAGGCTTTAGCCTCATCTCCCTTTGGAACTGGAACCTCTCCACTTATGTAGGTGTCCAATTCATTTTCTTCAAGAATCAGTGAGATCTTATACTTCCATGATTGGAATTTGTCATCTTCACCAATATTGACATCAGGCCGGTGTGATGAGACATTTTAACTGAGAACCTCAAATGGAAATACAAAAAATTAGATCTTACCGATTTGAGGTGTCCGTCCTAGTTCTGGATCTAGATGATCTAGGGTTTGTCAGAGAAACCCTAATTTTCAAAAATTATAATTTCAAACTTCTGATTTGATAGAAAGATGTACCTCTTCAAGGAAATCTTTCCAATGTACTCCTTTTCTGAAAACAGTGGAGGGAAGCTCCTGGAATAGGAAGCCCTAGTTTTCCAATTTCTTCTGCAGAAATTCCTGATATTGTTTCTGCGATATCTCCAAAATTGCTACTCCTCTATGTCTGAAATTTTGTACTGAGGTAGCCTCTTCTATCCCATTTACAACACCATAGTGTTCAGCAGAATTTGTTTCACCAGTTGGGACTTATGAAATTTTTCACAAGGTGACTTATTTGAGGACTGTTCAACATAGCTAACTTGTACGACCTTCCACGTGTCCTTGTTTCATCATCAGGGTCTGAAACTTTTACCACAAAAACAAAAAACTGTTCTCTATTTATAAAATCTTGTGAAATTTCATTTGGACCTTCCTATCCTAAGATATAGCAATTCTCGCTAGGTTTCTTGTTTAGGGATGAATCCTAGAAGAGGCTGGAACCCTGATTTGGAGGAATCATATCTCCCAAAATATAGAGAATCTGAGGCTGAATTTTTTACAAAGGGTACATAAAGATTTTATCTTTGGCTTATGGAAATTATGGCCCCTGATCCTTCTTCAATCCTGATATATAGTGAATGTACAAAAACTACCATTTTTAGTATTTTAGGGTTTTTCAGTCCTGGGGTCAAACTAGGCTTTGACTTTCCCAGAGTTTTACCTAACGAAAAATATCAACCTTGGCCTCTAAAATTTGATTTTGATGAGGAGAGAAATCCTATTCTGGTCTCACTTAAAAATTCCTCTTTTGTAAAAATCCTTAATGTCTTGCAGCAAAAACTGAAAATGCCCGGAATCAAATTCTTCTTCGACCGAAAGATGCGCCCTTCAATGGAGAGTTATCCTAGCCTCCTTATGCTAATGGATTGTGGAGAGAGACTCAAAAAATAAGAATCCCTAGCTTCTGTATTTGCACACTGTCTTCTTCTCAGGTTAGCTCTGATACCATGTTATATTTTTTTCATTTAAGCAATATGATCTTAGGATCTTATCTGAGAGAATAACATGCACAACAATAATCACAAGAGACAAGCGACACACAGATTTGCCTTGGGAAAACCCTAAAGGAGAAAACCCCACAACTTCCTCAGAGATAGAATGAGCACCAATGGCACCAGTAAAACCCAAATATAGAAAGATGATCTCCAACAACTATTCTCACTCTCACTTGTGTGAGCTCCTCTTCTCTCACCTATGCGCTATAGCTGGGTGAGTGTGTGTGTGATAAATAGAGAGGCTCACTCTCTATTCATACTCTTTCATTCACTTAATATTTGACTCAGTTATGTAGGCTCGAGTAATCCTAACCCAGTTATGTAGGCTCGAGTAACCACAACTAGGGTACTAATGACCTGACTTACAACGGAGGGAACTTCCTCATGAATTTTAGTAATTCTCCTGATAGGAACATCAGGGTACAAAGAAATACAAGTGATTCTCCCAATAGGAGAATCAGGGACCAATGAAATACAATATATACAAGTGAATACATTCCAAAGTTACAAATACATCAAAACATGATTTTGTTCTCTGTATGGTCCTTATGCATCCATACCAAAATTCTTATGAGTTATATACATGTTTATTAAGGATCTGGAACGGGATTAACTTATTGTTTCTATAAGTTCACACTCGCAAATATTTCTATTACGACGTGTTACATTTGTACATTTGCTGCAGCTATTTCCCATGTCATATTTTCCTATTCATAAACTCTCATACATATCTACTTTTTCCACATCATTAAGATTTCTCTAAGCTTGGCTCTCTTGTAGTCGAGAGTTAACTTTAGTGATAACAAATTGTGTTCATGTATTGGGTTTGTACAAAAATTTGTAAGGTTAGATTGAGATAGCCAAAGTGCAACCTTCCTGGAAAATAACCTTGTGTATCATGCTAATACAAATCATATTGATGTGCAATTACACTTTGTGAGAGATATGGTTGAAGACAAGAAGGTGTTGCTGGAGAAGGTTGACACCTTGAAAAATATTGCACACTCATTAAAAAAGTTTGTCAGTATAGAGAATTTATCCTGGTGTATATAATCTATGAGAATTGATGCCCCGAACCTATGAATTTATGAGTACATGACTCATTTCTATGCAAAGAAAACAACAAGTGGGAGAATGTTTCGTATATGTAATATTCGTTTCATGTGTGTGGGGAGGGGAGGTGCGATTGTTAGCACTGCGTCTGATGATCCATGTCAGAATATTCATGGAGACACAAGGCTATTGGCCAGTTTCCATTTGGAAACGATTGTTAGGCCATTTCCAATGCGAGCATAAGTGAGCCATTTTTTTTGGTTGTTTTTGGCTATTTTAGGGAATTTTATAAAAATATGTAATTTAATCCCGACATAGAAGTCTATTTTCTAATCTGGGTTAATGGATTAGGGTATTGGATGTTGTTGAATACCTATATTTTGTATTTTGAGGGATTCATAATGATAAAGAGAAAATAGGAGGTGTGGCTCCAAGCTTTACTGGTTTCCCTGGTTAAGGGTTTCTAGGGTAAATCTTTGTGTTTATGTGTGAATGTTGTGATGTAATCTATGTTTTTCTTAAAAAGGATATGTATGATTTTCCCCTCTACATAGGTTTAAAACTTACACTTAGGGGGTTGTAGCCTCCTTTCAATTGGAGTAGATAAACTAGGGGGTTGGAGCCTCCTTCTAGTTGGGGCTAGAAAATTAGGGAGTTGGAGCTTCCTTCCAATTGGTGTTGGTAAACACATTGAAAGTAATATATAAATTATAAAAAACATATTTTGTGGCCCCCCACAATAATTGGGTTTCCACTATTGGCAAGGGGTTGGGGTAAGTGATTTGCGCAGCATCCTGGATGCTACACACACTCACATGACACCGCGTAAGGAAAAGATAGCGCAATATGCGGAATATAGACTACTTTTTGATATTTTCATGTCACTTTTTGTACTTGTTGACCATTTATTCAAAAAATTGGTCATTAGTCAGTTAAATTAGTTAGAATTTAGTTAGACATTAGTTAGAAGTGGACCTGGAATGTAAAGGCGCAAGCATATAAATAGAATAATTATGATTGTAAGAAGGGGGCAGATACTAGAGTGGATGATCAAGAGAATCAAACATTGAGAAGGGAATTGCTATCTATTTTGATCTGTGATTTGTTCTATGGAATTAATAATTGCGTTGAGGAGTGATCTGACCCACCGTCATCTTTTATCTTTTCCTGCTTTGTATTGCTGTGATTTTGATGATGAATGATGAATAAATCTGCATATGAATAGATAATGCAATGCTTTCTACTTATGAATACTGTCATATTTTAGATCTATTTCCGCACTAGTATATCTGTTGTAGCTATGAATGAATGATGTGATGTGTTAGAAAAATAATGAATGGATCTATCAAATAGTAGAGCAAGTAGATTAGATCTGGAAGTTAAGCTGATGAATCACTGATTCCCTAATCCTCCTCTCTATACTGTGGAAACATGGTTTCAAAATCTCTCCCTTAAACATCTCAGGTGAGACCTCATCTGCTCTATGGGTGTTCCTGGATAGGGTAAAACTTGTCTAGGTCGATGCCCAGGGAGATCGCAGCAAGTTGAGCATCGATAGAGTGGAACCCCTGTCGACCGAGTGTTTTTGGTTGGGGTTGCACCAAAAAATGGTTATGTTGTCGAGACCCTGTTGCGACTGAGAGGAGGGAATGTGGCATCCAAAAAATGGTTACTCAAGAATGGATGTGGCATCCGACGTGACCAGAACTTCAAGACTAGTTTGATCAAAAGTTGAGAGATTTTGTTGAAGCAGAAAATCAAAACCCTGGGCTGACAACAAACAAGTGGTTAGCAAGATATATACACGAAGGTCTGCACAAATATTTGTTGAGTGCATTTCCTATCATATTGTATGAGTGGTTGGCACAATTCACTTACAAGAAGACAAACTTTCAAGGAGGAGAACTGACATCTTGGACCCCTAAATTGATCCAAGGACTGCAAGAAACTGACAATAGAGCATTGCGAGCCGTTGAGGTTTGACTAGATAGTATCCTAGAGGGATATATCACTGAGTTTGTCGTTTACACCACCAAATATTATAGTGAAGTGGAAAGGGAATTATTCAATGGACCCAGAGGGAATTATTCAAGGGAATTATTAAAATGTTGGTTTGTGAAAAGGGGATACTCAAAATGCACGTAGAGTAGTAGCACCCTGGTGTGCAGAGGCAGTGGATACTGCGACAAAGGGGGGGGATGAATGGGAAGATAAAGGGTAGATGGGTGTAAGTTTTGACGAGACTGTGAGGGAAGCCGAGGAAGGAATTGGTTGTATGAGGGGAGGAGCAAGGTTCCGATTAGAGAAGAGGCAAAGGATATGGGAAGGTCCTACTGCGATCGGAACGCAAGACTGAGAAGGACAACCACATGGGATGAAGTGACCTTACAGTGATGAAGAGGACGACCAAGCCCAGGCTACACCCAGGAAAACACTAAGATCAAACCTCAGCAGCAACGTACCCATGCCTCCATGCACCACTCCAAACTCAGGAAAAACTCCAAGTCCCATGTCGACTTGTCTGACGTTCCAGAATCAGTCTAGTAGTATATCAACATCTGTAGGAAGGCAGCCCAAGATGGTGGGAGATGACATGAATTTACCCTTGTTCCATGGAAATGGGATTGATGATCCCGAGCATTACTGGTTTTTATGTGAACCAGTGTGGACTGTTAGATAGGATAGAGATGATGATGTGAAGAAAGGACAGTTAGCGACTACTTTGCGGGGTCACGCACTCGACTAGTTTATGAAGTTTATCCAATTTCCTCAGGGGACTCCACCAAAGACATTAGATGAGATCTATATGGGACTAATTGAGGAATTTAGAAAACCGAAGTCGAAAGCACAATACATTATGGAGCTGAAGGAAATTAAGTAATTTCCTAATGAGACCATTTGGGACTTCAATCAAAGGTTCAAGACATTGATGGAAAGAGTCAGTTTATCTATGAGCAAATTTTAACAAAAATAATGGTTTATTGCGGCATTGGTCTCTCACATCCAATATCCACTGATGCAAGAAAAGATCGCGACATAGAGCGAAGCCCTAGAAATTGCGATGAAGCTAAAAGACTCACATATTGGGGAAAGTGCAGTTGGGATGAATCAAATTCAGGCGTAGCTGGTGAACCTAACACTCTAGTTGCAGGATATCAAGAAAGGTAAAGAATATCGCACATATCTTTGGTGTACTCGATGTCATGTAGATGGACACACTAAGGATAATTGCCCCGACTTCTGGAACTATCTATTATCTGGGGCACTGAACCCATTGAGTAGCGGTGGCGTACCATGGTGTTGCATATGCCAAGTCTACAGACACTGACATGAGGACTGTAGCTACATGAAAAATATGGTGTCGAAACCATCCAACCTATACTGTTCATTATGTCTCTTAGTAGGACATGAGGATAAAGACAATCGAGCATACGCAAGTGACGATGGTGACGTCAAAATCCTTCATTCTGGGATCTGCTGAGATCATCTTAACTATCGGACCATGAGTCTGATTCATCAGTGGAATCTGATCTAGTGGTGGATTCTGGTTCAATGGTGGGTTCATCGGCTGATTCATAGTTTGGTTCTAGAGTGGAACTTGGTTTTGGACTGGAAATTAATTTTGAGTTTGCATCTTGGGCTGATTTTGCAACTATGAAACGTTCCTGGTTTTCCATCTTGCAATTAGATGTGGGTAGTTCTCCATGGTATGATAAATAAAGGTATAGTACATACATGAACACTGCAAGTGTGGGAAGTCTCTCTAGTAATGCCCAAATACTCCACAATTATAACATTGGACGGATGGGTGACCTCGTCCCCCTCCTCTGCCTTAGAATCCTCCTTGTTGTGGGTACTATGACTGAAATACCTATTGTGGTGGGGGATTCAGTTGTTGTTGAACAAAGTGCACTAATTGAAAATATTGTGGTTGTGCCTATGCCATCGATATTTGATTATATGGGTTCTATGGTGTGAATTGTGGCTGTGGCACAAATTGCGGATGCGGCTTTGGTGGCATAAATTGCATTTGCAATAGTGGTGTGTATTGTGGATGTCGATGAGAAATTACCATATGGGGATGTGGCTACGATTTTTTTACTATGCAGTAACCTTCTCCCTTCACGAAATATGAGTCATATGTTCTATCCTGAAGCAGCTCATATGCCCGATATTCTTTATCCTCATGTCCGACTAAGTGACAGGATGAATAGTATAGGTTGGCTGGTTTCGACACCATCTTTTGCATGTAGCTACATTCCTCATGTCGGCATCCGTAGACTTGGCATATGTGACACCATGGTATGCCACCGCTACTCAATTTGATTCATCCCAACCACACTTTACCCAATAGGTGAAGCTTCTAGCTTCATCGCAATTTCCAGGGCTTCTCTCTATGTCCCAATATTTTATTGCATTAGTGGTTGTCGGATGTGAGAGACCAGTGCTGCAATAAACAATTATTTGTGTTGAACTTCGCTCATAGAGAAGCTGACTCTTTCCATCAGTGTCTTGAACCTCTGATCGAAGTCCCAAATGGTCTCATTAGGAAATTGGATAATTTCCTTCAGCTCAGTAATGTATTGTACTTACGAATTCGGTTTTTTGAATTCCTCAATTAGTCCCTTATGGATCTCATCCAATTTATTCAGTGGAGTCCCCTCAAGAACTTGGATAAACTTCATAAACTAGTCAAGCATGCGACCCCACAAATTAGTCGCTAACTTTCCTTTCTTCACATCATCGTCTGTGGCTTGTCTAACAGTGCACCCTAATTCACATAAAAACTAGTATTGCTCGGGATCATCGGTCCCATTTCCATGGAACAAGGGTAACTTCATGTCATCTCCTGCCATCTTGGGCCACCTTCCTACAGATGTTGATCTACTACTAGACTACTTCTAGCACATTAGACAAGTCGACATGGGACTTGGATTTTTTCCTGAGTTTGGAGTAGTGCACGGACATGTGGGTACATTGTTGTTGGAGTTTGATCTTACCGTTGTCCTAGGAATAGCCAGGCCATAGTTTTCCTCTTTATCATTGTAGGGTCGCTTCTTCCCATGTGTTTTTGCTTCACGGTCTTGCATTCTAATCATAGCAGGACCTTCCCCTATCCTCTACCTCTTCTCTAGTCGGAACCTTACTCCTCCCCTCATACAACCACTTCTTTCCTCGACTTCCCTCACAGTCTCGTCGAAACTTGCATCCATATACCCTTTATCTTCCCATTTGTCTCCCCCCTTTGTCACAATATCCACTGCCTCCACACATCAGGGTGCTACTAATCTAGGTGCATTTTGAGTATACCCTTTTTGCAAACCAACGTTTTAATTGACAATTCAAGTGACAATAAGAACCTACCTCTCGGTCCATTGAAGAATTCCCTTTCTGATTAACTGTAAGATTTGGTGGTGTTGACGATGAACTAAGCGATATATCCCTCTAGTATACTATCCAACCAGACCCTAATGGCTCGCGATGCTCTGTTGTCAGTTTCTTGCAGTTACTGGATCAATTCATGGGTCTAGGACGTCGGTTCTCCTCCTTGAAAGTTTGTCTTCTTCTAAGTGAATCACGCCAGCCACTCGTATAATATGATAGGAAATTCACTAAAAATATATTCGTGCGGACCACTGTGTATGTATCTTTATAACCACTTGTTTGTTGTTATTAGAATTATTAATCCTCCCTTGTCCAATTTGGTCATATGTCTAAATTAGGAGTCATGTCTAAATCGGGAGTCCATCCAGTCTATTTTTAGTCACTAGCACCATTGGGTCCACTTGGCCTAATTGAGGCACATGTTTCAATTACTAAAGTGTGGGGAACACTAATTGAGGCCTATTTCCATTGATTGCACTTGCATACATCAGTTTAGGAGCTTCCTAGACTAATCCCTACAATTTAGGAGCCACCGAGAGTGCCGAAACCAACCAAGGTCAGTTCAGTTGAGTTGGTGACTAGTCAAGCTAAGTTAGCAGTCAGTTACATCCAGTTCTAGTCCTCGACATTCAGTTAGCGCTAGGTTTTAATGGCTGCATGTAGGAGGGGCACATTTCTCACCTACCACAGTCAGTTATCCTTAGTCAACACTGAATGTAACACTTGAGTTGTGTTTTAGAACTCCGATGAACTTCAGTTATGGTTTAGACAAGGTCAGTTAACCATTGAGTCCTCCGATAATGATTTAGACAAGGTCTTAGTTACCTACAGTCAAGTAGAGTGTAATCAATTCAAATTTCCTCATGTGGATTCGAATTTCTTGTGGCTATTTAGCCATTCTACTTCATTGTAATTATTATCTAATTACTCTTTGATTAATGAAAAGCATTCACAACTGCAAGCCATTTTTGCACTGTTTCATTCTTCAATAACTGAGTAAATTGTGTGATCTATCTTGTGAGTTGTGTGTTTGTCCACAAATCTATGTGCTCAATTTAATATGGTATCAGATCCTCGGTAGACAAGACACCTCTCCTCCTTAGATCTCTAGTTGGATTATTTTTTTTTAGCAAAATTGCTCCTTCCAGTACTGCACCAGAAGCGAAGAATTTACCACTTAATATCCCAAGTTAGGAAATTGTTGATCAAGCTTGCTTGATCAACTATGCTGGGTGTGAAGGAAATTCAAAAAGTGCAAACTGTATACCTTACTTTCTATGTTTGATTTTGTTACAGGTTATCATCTCTTCTCATAGCATTCGCTACAAGCTACCCTTTCTTCTCATTGCATTCACTACAGCAGCTCAGTCATTCTTAGTGCATTCAAAATGGTTGATCAAGTAGAGCCTCTCACTCCCTTTAACTATCACCAGTGGAAGGATGACATGGAGGTACTGCTCTGCACCAAGAAGCTCTTCAGACTCACAGAAGAAATAGAGGCAGCCAGTTTTGAATCATGACAAAGAAAAGTATCGGAATAGGCTTGATGAAGCTCATGGATACTTATTATCCTTAGTCTCTCGAGATCTTCAATTCCACATACAAGGATTGAAGGCTCCCAAGGAGATTTGGGACAAGCTTTCCTCCTTATTTGATAAGCAGGATGAGATGAGGGTCCATTAGCTAGAAAATGATCTGGTCACTCTTAATCCATCCAACTTTGAGTCACTGAATGAATTATTCACAAATTTCAAGAACCTGATATATCAGTTGAAGTAATACAAAGTGGAGAAGGATGAAGATCAACTCATCCTTTCCATTCTCACAAAGCTCAATGTAGATTATTTAGTCTTTGTATCAACCTTCCAAATAGTAAGGCTCACTACTCCAAATTGGAAGATTCCCACTCTTGATTCCTTCATCCAATATCTCACTTCTGATAATGATAAATTGATCCAAATGGGGATCATTCAATCTTCCAAAGATCAAGCTCTGGTTGCAAGAGGAGATAAGGTAGTGAATGAAAAAGGGAAGCAAAGAGATGAGTCTCATGTGAAGAAAGAGCAGTCAAAGGAGCCTTCAGGCTCAAAGAGAAGAAATAATAATGGCAAAGGCAAGGTCCTCTACTCTTACTGTGGAAGGGGATTTCATTTAGAAAACTCCTGTATGAGAAGACAAATTGATGAAATGGCTCTTATTTTGAAGAAACATAACATTTCTGCACCTACTAGCGCAAGGAAGGATGACTCTGAAGAAGAAGATGAAGAATAGCAAGGGAAAGGCCATGCACTGAAGGCTTGCTGCTCATCAACACATGTCTTCCTCATTGATTCTGGAGCTTCCAACCATATGGTTGCATCCAGAGAATCATTCTCTTCTTTTCAGTCCTTTGATGGTCCTAGTATTCAGATGGGAAATAATAGTAAATTCAAAACAAAAGGGAAGGGATTTGTCAAGATTGAACATGGAAGGTTCAAAGATGTGCTATCTGTTCCCTCCCTAGCTTCAAACCTATTATCTGTATATCAAATGACCCATACTAGATCTCCAAAGCGAGTGATCTTTGGTCCTGACTCAGTGGAGATCACATATATCTCTACTAGGAACATCATAGCGAAGGGTGTTGCAAATCATACTTCAAAAGCATATGATTTCTCACATTTCATGCCTCCATTAGAACCAGTGCATTCTCAGTAGCCACTTGCAAGGGAAGGTAAAATCATTGCATCTACTTCTTTTGCAGCTTCTACTAGTATTGCAGATCCATCTTTATCATTTTATGAGATTGAGATTCAGGGTGATTTAGATCTAGATTCAGTCCCTACTTCCAAACTGGAAGCTAGGAAGATGACTGGAAACTCACCTGACACTCAGAAAGGAAAGACCCTTACGCTATGCCATGAAATCTTACCTTCTTCAGAGAGATGCAATAGACTCCCTGTAAGATGCTATATGGCAAGGGCTCAGTCTCACTACATTCAAAAGAATGGATATGATCATACACCTCTTCATCCAGCAAGAGACAAAGATTACATTCCTCCTTCCTTCCATCATCATTTTTGGAGAAGAAGGATAAGTCTACATGCCAGGCCCCAGAATACCTGTGCACATCACATCATTCATGCTACTTCACTACCTCATAGAGATGAAGATTGCAACAACATATTTTCAAGTTTTTCAAACATGAGACCTGATTCTACCTGCTTAGATAGAGGGGGGGGGCTTTTTTCCCATGTGGTTTTTTCCCCAACTCCTTGTGTTAAGTAGTTACTTTATTTTACTTGATGTAATGGGTGACCTATGGTCTTACTTACCAGGGCCCACAGATTGTCCAAGTTAGCATTTAGGGGGAGTATTAGGATTATTAATCCTCCCTTGTCCAATTTGGTCATATGTCTAAATTAGGATTCATGTCTAAATCGGGAGTCCATCCAGTCTATTTTTAGTCACTACCACCATTGGTTCCACTTAGCCTAATTAGGGCACATGTTTTAGTTACTAAAGTGTGGGGAACACTAATTGAGGCCTACTGCCACTAATTGCACTTGCATGCATCCATTTAGGATCCTCCTAGACCAATCCCTACAATTTAGGAGCCACTGGGAGTGCCAAAACCAACCAAGGTTAGTTTAGTTGAGTTGTTGACTAGTCAAGATAAGTTAGGAGTCAGTTACATTCAGTTCTAGTTCTCTACATTCAGTTAGTGCTAGGTTTGCATAGGTGCATGTAGGAGGGGCACATTTCTCACCTACCACAGTCAATTATCCTTAGTCAACACTGAATGTAACACTTGAGTTGTGTTTTAGAACTCCGATGAACTCTGGTTATGGTTTAGACAAGGTCAGTTAACCATTGAGTCCTCTGATAATGATTTAGACAAGGTCTTAGTTACCTACAGTCAAGTAGAGTGTAATCAATTCGAATTTCCTCATGTGGATTCAAATTGCTTGTGGCTATTTAGCCATTGTACTTCATTGTAATTATTATATAATTACTCTATGATTAATGAAAAGCATTCACAGCTGCAAGCCATTTTTGCACTGTTTCATTCTTCAATAATTGAGTTAATTGTTTGATATATCTTGTGAGTTGTGTGTTTGTCCACAGACCTATGTGCTCAATTTAATAGTTGTCATCCCAGGGTTTTGATTTTTTGCTTCAGCAAAATCTCTCAACTTCTGTTCAAACTAGTCTTGAAGTTTTGGTCATGTCGAATGTCACATTGATTCTTGAGTAACCATTTGTTGGATTCCACATGCACTCCTCTCAGTCGCAACAAGGTTTCGGCAATGGAACCAAACTCCACCGATGAATCAGACTCAAGGTTTGATAGTTGCGACGATCTCAATAGAGCCTAGAATGAAGTATGTTGACATCGCCATCATCACTCACGGAGGTGTGACGATGGGAGAAGATGGACCTCAACCACAAGTTCAATTAGAAGGGAAGAAGAAAGCAGTGTTTGATATCGCGATTGAAAAAGAGAAATTTTTTGAAACTCAAGATGTGATTGGATGAAATCTTGGTAAGTCACTTGTCTATGAAATTCCCTCCGCATTTGATTTATCATTAGAAGTGGGACCATCGCGGTAGCATGGTACCTTGTAGCAGTTCTTTGAGAGTTACTGATCACTAGCAAGAGATCCTGAGGCTCTTGTCGAGCTTGAGAAGTTGTTGTACCACCCGAGCAAGGAGTTGAGGGACTCCGTAGTGAACTCATTACAGAAGAAAAAGAGATGCACATGAATATCCAAATTGGGAACTATGAAGTCGATGCAGTCATTTTGGATCTAGGATCGGACTTCAATATCTTAACAAATCATACATGGGAAAAGATGGGGAAGTCGACATTGGGTTGCTCCCCTGTGCAGCTGCGCTTGGCTAATCAAGCTAAAGTGCAACCAATTGGATGAGTAATGAACCTGGTTGTATATGCTGAAGGTATGAAAACACATGCTGACTTTGATGTGATTGAATTTGTTAATGGGGAAGGATCCTATCTCACACTGCTAGGGATTGGATGTGCTAATGATAGTAAGGTGGTAATTAATTTCAAGAAGTGAATGATGAAATTCGAGAACCAAGACATTAGATTAATCACACCCATGGATCTGAACGAGGGCTGGAGATATATTGAACCTATGAAGGATGAAGTTGTCAAGGGGTGGGATCATGCTTATAACATCTCTAAGGACTATATCCACCCGACTACTGATGGAGAACTTGGTTGGCACAGTACTAACTCTGTGTCCTCTGATTTTGATGATGCGTTAGAAAATTGGAAAAATCGCATGCATGAGGTGTTAGTCAGAAAATGTGGCCTGGTCACATAGTCACTGTGTCATGTTGGGACTGAGCTTGTATACTTACCATTTTATGAAGGGCTACCTGAGATGTCAGCTTTCTTAATGGAATTAGAAGAGAAGGTGTTAGAACCGTAGTGATTATTGGCAATAGAAGAAGCCTTGAAAGCTACTCCAACCCGTTGGTGGGTGACTCATAAGAAGGCTATTACTGGATGGGTGCGATGTCGACGATTGTTGACAGTACAGTTCAGTGATACAGAAACATATCCTGCTGAAATGTATGATGGGTAGATAGACCATAGGGGTCACCTAGGGAAATGTCAAAATTTGTAGGCATGATGACCAAGAGATGAATGGGTCCATGTCTTTGTTCACACCCTCGATGAAATTCCAAGGTCATGGTACATATTAGCAGGGTTGCACTGAGAAATAACTACTTGGGAGGAGCTAACTGTTTGCATCGTCCATACATTTATCTTTGCAGATACCAATCTAGATGTCAACAATTCACTACAGATCATCCGGGATGGGGTATTGAAGGTGGTTCCAGTTGCATATCCAGTCAATCCCCATGCGCACTGTCATATGGAGTCCATGATGGAATGTTACAATGTGTCTGGTGAACCTGAAGACAATGATGAGCTATGTAATATTAATATTTTTGAGATGGACGGAAGTAGGGATGTCGCAGCACCAGATTTACCGACTGATCCCATGAATCAACCATTGAATATCCAGAAGGTTAACATTGGTATAGAGGAGAACCCAAACTTCACCAATGTTGGTGACTATTGGGATGAAGAGACCATGGCCAAAATCACAGACCTACTGCATGAGTTTCAAGATCTAATTCCGATAAAATTCTCATATATGAAAGGGATATTGGGCGACCTGGAGGAAATGAAAGTCTTGCTGAATCCAAATTTCAAACCGATGTGACAGAGACCATATCGCTTGAATCCATGGTACAAAGAAAGAGTCAAGATTGAACTTGACTGGATGCTAGATGTTGGGATCATTGAGCCTGTAGAAGAATCAGAATGGATCAGTCCTATGGTGATCCAAGACAAGAAAATGGGTGAAGTTCGAATCTGTGTCGACTTAAGAAAATTGAATTATTCCTGCATGCATGACCCATTTTCGACCACATTCACTAATGAAGTACTTGAAGGAGTAGGTATTCAAGAAATGTACTCTTTCACAGATGTATTATCTGGTTATCACCATATCATAATCACTAAGGAGGATCAACACAAAACCACATTTGTCACTGAGTGGGGCTGCTTCCAATACACGGTGATGCCTTTTGGGTTGAAGAATGCACCCACGATATTTTCCCAAGTTGTTGCAGAATTTATGGATTTCATTCAGAAGTTTCTACAGGTATACATGGATGATTGGACAGTGTATGGCCTAAGCAAGGATCATTTGGAAAACCTTCCACTAATGTTGGAGAGGTGTCGGCAACATCAGATTGCACTAAACTCCAAGAAGTGCATTTTTTGCACACCATTCAGGATATTGTGGGGTCATATTATGTGCTAGAAAGGACTATTGGTCGACCCTGCGAAGATAGTTCTCATCTTGAGCTTTTCCCCGCTGACCAATGTGAAGATGCTTCGAGCAATGTTGGGACACACTGGGTATTATCGCAAATTTATTAAAGGATATGCTGCAATCGCTGCCCCAATGGACAAATTATTGAAGAAAGATGTGATATTTGAATGGATTCTAGAATGTCAAGGTAGGTTCGACATGCTAAAGGCCAAGATGGATTCAATGCCTATACTAGTATTCCCATATTGGAACAAGGAGTTCCATGTCCATGTTGATGCATCTTCTATTGCGCTAGGAGTAGTGCTTGTGCAGCAAGGATAAGTAAAATTGGATCACCCTATTGATTTCACGAGTCAAAAGTTATCATTTGCTGAGAGGAATTACACGACCACAGAGCACGGAGGTATGGCGATGGTTTATGTGCTACAGAAATTCAGGAATTACCTTCTAGGAGGTCACTTCAATATGTTTACTGACCATTCGGCATTGAAGTATCTGGTCAATAAGCTTGTGTTGGGGGGGGGGGGGGGGGGGATATGCAAATGGCTACTGCTATTTCAAGAGTTTGATTTTGAGATAATAGTGAAGCTGGGTCACTTGAATGATGGCCCTAATCATTTTTCTAGAATTGAGACAGGCGAGGAACCTACCGATTAGAGGAAATTTGGGGTCTAAAATGGGCCTTATAAGAAAACGCGGCAACAATAAATTTTGTGAGTTGGAATTCAAGAACCAATAGAATTTCAATAAAATGAGTCAACCGTAATGGTTGAATGGACATATTTTTCATAAAAAAAAACTACTTTTTGTGTTCATATTTTCGACATATCTCCCTGTATTTTTACTCAAATTTCAAGCGGGAGAGCTCGTTGGATACGGAATTTAATTCTGCATCCAATGAGTACCCACATTGCATACTTTTGACAGACCCTGCTACCCCAAAAATAAGAAATACCTGAAAAAACGTGATGATGATGTAGCTGAGTCTGTCAAAAGTATGCAGTATGGGTACTCGTTGGATGTAGAATTAAATTCCGTATCCAACGAGCTCTCCCGCTTGAAATTTGAGTAAAAGCATAGGGAGATATGTTGAATATACGAACACAAAATGTATTTTTTTCATTCTTCCTCTAAAATTAATAACTATTATTTTATTATTTTCCTTAGGAGGCCCATTTTAGACCTCAAATTTCCTCTAATTAACATTGAATATGGGTTGCCTCATGCATAGTTTTTTCGCATTGACATGGTAAATGATCATTATGCTCCAATAATCCAGTTCTTGGCAATAAGAGTCACACCAAAAGAACTTTCCACAATTCAAAAGAAACAGTTGGTGGTTAAAGCTTCTGATTTTCAGTTGATTGTTGGACACTTGTATAAGATGGGACCTGATGAAATTTTGTGGCGATGTGTCCTCCCACATGAAAAAGAGCAGATTTTAGAAGAAGCGCATATCAGAGTAGCTGGGGAACACTGTGACAGATGGGCTACCCCGCAGAAGGTGCTTCGCATAGGGATTTGATGGCCCACTCTACATAATGACGTGGTAGATTATGTGAGGAGCTACGATGTCTGTCAACGCACTGGAAAACCATCGCGGTGGGATGAGATGCCGCTAGTACCCCAGGTAAATTTGAAATCTTTTGATAAATGGGTGGTGGAATTTGTGGGTCCAATCAACCCACCCAGGAAGAGAACTGGTGCATGCTACATCATCACTGCGATGGACTATCTGACTAGATGGGCGGAGGCCGCACTAGTTGTATACTGCACTACTGCGATGAAATCCAAATTTCTATTTGATAATATTGTAACACGATTTGGGTGCCCAAGAATATTGATGAGTGACCAGGGTAGTCATTTTATCAATCGCACAGTAAGAATGCTAACAAAAGAATTGCAGATTCAACACAACAAAAGTACACCATATCATCCACAAGCGAACGAGATTGTAGAGGAATTGAATAAGATCTTGGAGCACCCACTTACAAAGGTATGTAACACTAACCAAGATAACTGGGATATGAATATTCCTGCGGTGCTATGGGCCTATAGAACCACTTGCAAGAGGTTGACGAGGTAAACACCATTCAAATTAGTGTATGAGCAAGAGGCAGTTATGCCTATGGAATACATCGTTCCCAACCTACACATTACTGCTCTGACCGGGATGGATGATGATGCTACGCTAGAGGAGCGCATAGCGCAATTGATAGAACTTGAATAAGACCATTTCATTACGAGATTCCATCAGTGCATTGAGAAAGACTGGAAGAAGGTTTGGCATTATCACCATATAAAGAACAAATAGTTTCAATAAGGATATTTGGTGCTGCTATACGATAGCAAGTTCCTGAAGCATCCAGGTAAGTTACAAATGTACTGGCCTAGCCCCTATCTTGTCAATTCTATTACCTCTAGGGGTGCAATTCTATTGTAGCATTTAGATGGTGCGCTAGAAAAAGTGACTGCCCAAAATGGAGTGGTAGAGGAAAAGGAAGGAATCAGTAACATCATTAGGAAGACATATTCTGACCACCAGAGGACAATGATAGAACATCAGCCCTTTGAGAAGTCAGGCCTAATGATAGCAGATCCAAGTGGTATGTTAACAGAATCGGAGGCATAATCAAATCATTAATGCATGATTTAGTAATCATGGTGAACTGATATGAAAATGATGTTATTCAAGCGAAAGTTGGTGTTATAAGCAGCTGGATGATTGCCGATAGAACACCATTAAAAGAAGTTTCATTGTGCAAAGTTACAAAAGAAATCCATAGGGTAGTAAAAGGCCGCTCTACTGTGTGAAGCAACAGAACCTTAAGGCGATATGTAGAGCACCCTAGATACAGGGGATACTTTGAGTGAGCATGCTTCCCCAGGTGAAATTGCAGAAGAAGTTGCAGGTATATGGGTTATCTCGTCCAAAACGGTAGTTCTTGGCAAGGTCATCCTTGGCTATATTTCTCCCAGTTGGTTTTGGGCGCAGGCTAAGACACTCACAAGGAATTTGGAAGGGGCCAAATTTCTTGCCCCACTTGAGTAAGTCTGTAGGAACAGGGAATCGGGTCGACTTCAGGCAGCCCAGGCTGAGCCTGAATGCAAGAAACAACAAGGTTGTGGATGTTGTAATGGCTTTTAAGGGGGAAGATTAGAATCAGAATTTGCAGCTACAAACAGTTGCCATGCAACAGGTAGCCACCCAGGTAGTGGCAATGAACCCGAAGCAGTTCAACGACTTATATTTGTGGTCAAAGAAAGAGGAAAATTTCGCAAGGCAAGAAGTCGCAGAAGTGTGCAAAGGTAAGAAGCAGTTGACTTCAGAGATGGAAGTTGCAGTACATTGCATAGATAGGCAGGTTCCCAGTACATGACTCACTGTTGTCTGGGTGCAGTTCTGTTGATGTATTTGTAACTTCAGAATGTATTCATCCATATATCTTATGTATTGTACCCCGATGTTTATTCTGAGAGGTGTCTGTAATGTATTTTAGTCATGTCATGCCCCAATGTTCCTATCAGGAGATTCAATAATGTAAACAAGTCATGTCAAGTCATTGTGGGTAACCCTCCTATTGATCAAGGGTTAAAGTCCCTGCAGTTCTGGGGCCCTAGGGTTATTAGACTCTCCTAGTGAAGTCGGCCCTAGTGAGTTATTGGCAAGTCAAGAATTAGTATAAATAGAGAGTGAGTCTCTCTATTTATCACACACTCAATCACACTCAGTTGTAGCACATACCTGAGGAAGAATAATCTTTTGGGGCTAGAAAGAAAGAGGCTACTGCTGTCGGGAGATCATCTTACTATTTTGGGGTTTTACTTTTGGTGTTGATTTTATATCTGAGGAAGTTGCGAGGTTTTCTCCATTTATGGTTTCCCCAAGGAAAAACATTGTGTTCATTGTCTCTTGTGTTTGATTGTTGTGCTTGTTATTCTCTTAGTTGAAGATCCTAATATAATGCTAGCTTGAATGATAAAAATCTAACATGGTATCAAAGCTGACCTAAGAAGAAGACACTGTGCAGCTACAGGAACTAGGGCTTCCTATTTTTTGGATCTCTCTCCATATATTTTCAGCAAAAGAAGGTTGGGATGACACTCCTCCCTAGGGTGCATCTTTCTGTTGAAGCAGACTCTGATTTTGAGCATTTTCAGTTTTTGACCTGACACTACTGTCGAAAATTAGCACTTTCCACATAAGTGGAATTTTGGAGTGAGCTCAGGCCTAGATTGATCTCCTCCTCAAATCAAATTTTAGAGATCAATATCAAAGCATTTGGTTGGACAGAACTCTGGGAAATTCAAACCCTAATCTACTCCTCAACTAGCACTGCAGAAATTCAGCTCCAAATCTAGATCCGACATCTTGACCTGGTAAGATCTAAATCTTTTATATTTCCATTTGAGGTTCTCAGTTAAGATGTCTCATCATACCAAGCTTGATGAAAAGCTTGAGGGAGATGATAACTTTAAAGCCTGGAAGTATAGGATCTCCCTGGTCCTAGAAGAAAATGAGTTGGACTCCTGTATTAATGAGGAGGTTCCAGTTCCAGAGGGAGATGAGGCTAAGGCCTTACACAAAAGAAGTTGTTCATGGCTAAGAGGATTATTGTTGATTCAATCAAGGATCAATTCATACCACAAGTGTCCTCCCTAAAGACACCTAAATCTATGTTTGATTCCCTGACCAAACTGTTTGAAGGAAAGAACATAAACTGGAAGATGACCTTGAGGAACCAGTTGAAGAATGTGAAGATCCATAATGCGGATGCCATACAGTCATACTTCACAGGGGTCTTCTAGATCAAAGAACAACTTGAAGTAGTGGATGAAGAAGTGGAGAATGCAGATATTGTAATGACCACCTTGAACGGTCTCCCTAGATCATGGGACTCCTTTATTCAAGGAATCTGTGCCAAAAAGAAGCTAGTCAAGTTCAGTAGACTATGAGAAGAATTCTCTCAAGAAGAAGCTCGAATAGCAGCTCAAGAAGAAAAGATGGGAAGTGAATATAAAGCTCTCATGGTACACTCCAAGAAAACCAGAAGAAGTTCTCATCACCCTAAAGGTAAGCACTCTCACAAATATAACACTAGAAAAGATTTGTCTAGAATCAGATGTTATACATGTGACGAGAAAGGAAGCTATGCTAGAGAATGTCCTAGAAACAAAAATGTCTCTCACAAGAAGAAGGGAAACAAGAGAAGACATCATGCTCATGCTACAGACGATGATGAACCTTCCACAAAGAGAATCAGACTTGAAAGTGATGAAGAATATGTTTTGATTTCCTCTCTCATGGGAAACATTACACATGGAAGCAATGGCTGGCTTATAGATAGTGGGGCTTCCAAACATATGATAGGATTCAAATAATCCTTTGTGAAACTATCAGAACATGAATCACCACACAAGGTGAAACTTGGAGATGACTACCAGTATCCAATAAAAGGTAGTGGGGAATCCTCCTGTAAGCTAGACTCTGAAAATTCTATGACAATGAAGGATGTATTGTTTGTACCAGGACTAAAGAAGAACCTCCTCTCCATATCTGCATTAGATGCAAAAGGCATGAGGGTTGCATTTATAGATGGCCAAGTTACCATGTGGCCAAAGGGAAAGACTATTAATGATGCAGTAGTGATTGGGGAACAAGAGGGAGGTCGATACAAATTGAAGGGCCATCCAGAACAAGCCTTGATCCATGACATAGTAGAGCCAAATGAACTTTGGCATAGAAGGCTTGCACATGTGCATTACAGAGCACTACCACTTGCAAGAAAAGCTATTGAAGGCCTTCCAAAAATTGAAGCAAAACATGATGGAGTCTACAAAGGATGTGTGAAAGGAAAGAACACAAAGAAGACATTCCCAAGTAGCGAGAGAAAGGCAAAAGGAATCTTGGAAATCATCCACTCCGATGTATGTGGTCCAATGTCATCAAGTTCATTAAGCAGGTATGTATACTATGTGTCTTTTACTGATGATTTTTCTAGGAAGACATGGATATACTTCATGAAGAACTAAGATGAATTTTTTAGCAAATTCAAGTAATTCAAAGCCTTGAATGAGAACCACACTGAAAAGAATTTCAAGACCTTTCGATCAGATAATGGTGGAGAATTCACATCAAATGAATTCAAAGAGTTATCCAAAGTTTCAGGGATTAAGAGGGTGTTATTCACTCCATATAATCCACAACAGAATGGGGTTGCAGAAAGGAAGAATAGAACTATCATGGAAGCTACAAGAGCAATGCTTCATGGTCAATATCTTCCCATGCATCTATGGGCAGAAGCTACCAAAACAGTAGTGTATGTACAGAACCTTACTCCACATAGAGTACTCGAGAACAAGACACCTGAAGAAGTCTTTTCCAGCAAGAAACCAAAAGTTATCCATCTTAGAATATTCGGCTATCTAGTGTACATACACATTATGAAATAAAAGAGGACAAAGTTAGATCCTTCAAGAAAGAAGGGTATATTTATGGGATACTTTGAAATCTCGAAGGATTACATAATATACTTCCCAAAATTCAAGAAGATCGACATCAGTAGGGATGTAACATTTGACGAAGACTCAGCCTACAACAAATCCAGAAATAAACCTACTGAAGAACTTGAAGAAACTGAAGTACCCAGAATTCATGACACAACCATGAACAAAGAAATTCAAGAAGAAGATTGAGAATTAGAAGATCCTCAAGAACCTGTAGATCCATCTCAGGAGAAGAATCCTCACAAGAGGAAACCTGCAAGGGTATGAGAAGCTATCCAAGGTGTAGAAAGATATGGGGTTCCAGAAGAAAATCACAGAGAAAGAAAAAGAACCAGGCCCTGCTTTGGTTATGTAGCCTTACTATGTGACTTCATCGATAAAGAACCTTCCAACTATGAAGAAGCAATAGAAAGGAAAGAATGGAAGAATTCTATGATTGAAGAGTATCAATCGATCATGAAGAATGATGTTTGGGATGTTGTCCCGAGACCAAAAGGGAAGTCTATTGTAACTTCTAAATGGATCTACAAGATCACGCATGATGCAGATGGTAGCATAGAGAAATATAAATAAATATGTGTGGCTCATGGCTTCTCCCAGAAAGAAGGAATAGATTATGAAGAAACTTTTGCACCTATAGCCAGATACACTTCCATCAGATCAGTACTTGCTCTGGCTACAGTGATGAAATGGAAGATACACCAGATGGATGTCAAGACTTCCTTGTTGAATGGTGTAGTAGGAGAGGAATTGTATGTGGAGAAGCCACTCGGTTTTGAGACACATGACAGGGATACTCATGTGTGTAAATTGAAGAAATCCCTGTACGGTTTGAAATAGGCACCCAGGACATGGTGCAGCAGAATTGATAGCTTTCTATCTAGTTTGGGCTTTACCAAGAGTAAGGAATATTCCAACCTTTACTACAAGTTTGAAGATGGTAACCCAGTGATACTCCTACTGTATGTAGATGATTTGTTTGTAACAGGTATGGATGGGTTGATTTTTGATACGAAGAGGAAGCTTGCTGCCGAGTTTGAAATGAAGGACTTGGGTCTGATGCACTATTTTCTAGGCATGGAGGTGTAGTAGAATGCAGATGGAATTTCCCTGGGACAAGGGAAGTATACAGTAGAGATCTTGAAGAGGTTCAGGATGATGGATTGCAAAGCCATGACCACACCCATGGCATCGAACCTGAATCTATTGAGTGATGCTTCATCAGAGTCAGTTGATGCTACGATGTATCGTCAAATGATTGGGTCCCTGATGTACCTAACAAACACGAGACCAGATATTTGATTTGCTGTGAACACCTTGAGCCAATTCCTGATAGATCTGAGACATGTTCACTTGATTGCTGCAAAGCATATTTTGAGGTAGCTGAGGGGTACAGTTGATTATGGGCTCAAGTATGAGGCGAATGAGAAGATTAACTTGGAGGGTTATGTTGATTCATATTGGGTAGGCAGTGCCATCGATAGGAAGAGCACTTCAAGGTGTTGCTTCAATATGGGATCAGGTGTGATCTCTTGGTTTAGCAGGAAACAGTCTTGTTGGCACTGAGTATAGCTGAAGCAGAGTATCTCGCAGCTTGTTCAGCAAATTGTGAGGCAGTATGGATAAGGAAGCTACTGTCTGATTTATTTGATCTCTAGTTGGATACTACTTGTATATATTGCGACAACCAGATTTGTGTGAAGTTGTCGGAGAACCTGGTGTTCCATGACAAGTCGAAGCATATCAAGATCAAATATCACTATATCAGGGATATGGTGCAGAGAGGAGCAGTGAAGATCTAGTATGTTGTGATGGACGAATAGACAGTTAATGTGTTGACAAAGCCATTGGCTTGAGTGAAGTTTGAATACTTTAGGGAGAAGCTTGGTGTTCTCCAGATCGAGGTTCCCTCCAAAGGGAAGCGATGAGTCCATGGGCCATTATGACATGGTGAGAGGATTGGTTCCTTCCATGTTCAGATGTAAGGGCTGAGCCATTCTGTCATGGTGAGAGGATTGGTTCCTTCCATGTCAGATATGAGTGCTGAGCCATTCTCATGTGACTGTAGAATTGGTTTCTACATGATCAGATATAAGTGCTAAATGCCATTCTTGGAATGGATGCACTTGGTCAGTTACCAAGAATACTCAGTCTAGGGCCGAGGGCCATTTTGATATGACTGTGGGATGTGTTCTCACATGATCAAATATAAGTGTAGGACCATTCTAATGTGATTGAGGGATGTGTTCCCACTTGATTAGATATAAGGGCTGATTCCATTCTATGGGAGAATGGAGGCACATGGTCAGTTACTAGGAATCCTCAGCCTAGGGCTGGGAGCCATTCTGATGTGACTGTGGGATTAGTTCCCACATGATCAGATGTAAGTGTAGAGCCTTTCCATAGATGACAATAGGTGTGTCCTACCATCCTAGTGATTGTAAGTGTTGTGCCAAATTCGAGTGATGATCCAGATCGAGATCGAGTGATGATCCAGATCCGATGATGAAGATGACTTGAAGATGATGAGGACTCGATGATGATCCAAATGATATAGAGAAGAATACTTGTGTTGCTAAATTGTGTTGAGAGAATACCTTCCTAGTTAAGAGGGAGTGTTGATGTATTTGTAACTTTGGAATGTATTCATCTGTATATCTTATGTATTTTACCCCGATGCTTATTCCAGGATGTGTCTGTAATGTATTTGAGTCATGTCATGCCCCGATGTTCCTATCGGGAGATTCAATAATGTAAACAAGTCATGTCAAGTCATTGTGGGTAACCCTCCTATTGATCAAGGGTTAAAGTCCCCGCAGTTTCGGGGCCCTAGGGTTATTAGACTCTCCTAGTGAAGTTGGCCCTAGTGAGTTATTGTCAAGTCGAGAATTAGTATAAATAGAGAGTGAGTCTCTCTATTTATCACACACTCACTCACACTCAATTGTAGCGTATAGCTAAGGAAGAAGAAGCTGCTAGGGCTACAAAGAAAGAGGATACTGTTGTTGGGAGATCATCTTACTGTTTTGGGTTTTACTTTTGGTGCTGATTCTATCTCTGAGGAAGTTGCGTGGTTCTCTCCATTTATGGTTTCTCTGAGGAAAAACATTGTGTTCATTGTCTCTTGTGTCTAATTGTTGTGCTTGTTATTCTATCAGTTAAAGATCCTAATATAATGCTAGCTTGAATGATAAAAATCTAACAAGTTCCAGCTCTTTCAGGTTGTTGAGGACACTGAATCCATTTGGCGTGGCTCGAGGATGAGCCACAAGACTGTGTTGGGGGCCTGTTGGAAGAGGTTGGGGTAAGTGAGTTGCGCATCATCCTGGATGCTATGCACACTCACACGACATCGTGCAAGGAAAAGATAGCACAATAGGAGAAAGATAGACTACTTTTTGATATTTTCATGTTGCGTTTGTACTTTTTGACCATTTCTTTAGAATATTGGTCATTAATCAGTTAAATTAGTTATAAGTTAGCTAGAAGTTAGTTAGAAGTGGACCTTGAATGTAAAGGTGCAATGCTATAAATAGAAAATTTATGAGTGTAAGAACGGGGCAGATACTAGTGTGGATGATCAAGAGAATCAAACAATGAGAAGGGAATTGCTATCTGTTTTGATATGCAATTTGTTATGTGGAATTAATATGATGTGATGAGGAGTGATCTGAACCACTATCATATTGTACAAAGGGGAAGTGAAAATTTGAAGAGGTCACGTGAGGACATGACCTTAGTAAAAATATGTAATGCACTAAGGGTGACAGTGCTTAATCTGGAAATGTTGGAGAAGGCATAGGGGATAGAAGGGCCTTCAGGCCAAGATGAGTGGATGAAGGCATTTATGTTAATGATGATAATATTCACTGTGGAGGAAACAAACATAATATGTGAGAAGATTGAGGAGAGGCTGGAAGTGTTGGGATAAGCACAGAGGTCTTTCCATGATGAGTGTGAGGAGGAACAAGTAGAATATCCTGAAGAGGATATTGTTGAATAAATGGTCGAGTCACCATGACCATAAAGGGACAAAGGGTTGAGAAAGAATAGAACCAAATAGATAGCAGAATAGTTGGATGGAAGGAATACCAAGGTGAATGTTGATGCAACCGCCAATGAGATGGTGGTTTTAGTTGAGACATGGTTGACAAATTGAATGTGAGGAATGAACTCCATATGGAAAGGTAAAGAAATGAGGAGGAAGGCAGTGAGAAGTCCACTATAGAGAATTATGTTGAAGACCACTGAGATGCTGTCAGTGAGAAAGAAAGAAGAATGGAGGAGATTCTTTCAATGGGCCTTATAGAGGTGAAGGTTCCAATTATAGGGTTGGAGGGGTACTTTTGCATAACCATAGAGGAAGGAAGTGACAAGGGTTCTATGAAGATTTCAAAGTCAAATAAGTGGAAGAAATGGATGAGATTTAATGCCTATGGTCGGAGAATGAAAGGAAACCTACATTGGATGTGCAAATCATTGAGTTAAGGTCAACAAAAGAACCAATAGTGAAGAAAAGTGATGAAATGGGTGGAGAATACCAGAAGTTAGCAGTGAGATCCGAAGAGATGCTAATGAGGCTGTCGATGAGAGAAACACCTAGAAAAAGTTAAATCTGAGTGTTAGTCTAATGGATAATTTGTCACATAGGGTGATCCTAACTAGGAAGGTCAATGTTGATCGATAAGTCCAAGAGTTAAGTAGAGGAAGTATGAGTCAGTGTGTGGTACTATTCGTGCTGACAATGAAGAAGTCTAGAAGGGGAGAAGTGGAAAAGGATTCTATCAAAGTCTTGTTGTTGCTGCAACCACTACCCCAATTTTTTTATGATTTTAGGGCCCCTCCTTAGAATTTTAGCTTTTTAGACTACTTTTTCTCCTTAAAGTTTCTTTCCATGAATTATTTTTTATTTTCACAAGTCAAAAAATCGTCTGCATCAAGTTAGAACTCATATTTTTATTCTGATGTATCGAAAGAACTCAGTGAGTTAAGCTGACACGTCGAGAGAGCTCATTTTTTCCATCTAATTTTTTTCTGCTTTATTCTTCTTTGGAAACGTTGGTTGAGTCTTGCTGACTATGTCGCCGAAACTTGGTTTTTAGAGACGACATTATTGGCAGTATTAGCATTTTTATTGCCGACATGTTTTATCATAAAATTTCAAAAGATCATCGAAAGATCTTGTTAAATGGAGCTGACAGTATCTGTCAAACTCAGAACGTTAAACCGATACTGTCAGCAGGGACTTATCTTTTGCATCTGACAAATTTTCTTTGGATCTTTTCATGAGTTCATCAACAACCTTGTCTTCAGGGTTTTCCAGAGATTTTTTCCGACACTGTCGGCTTAACTTGGAGTTTTTTTCTGATTTGTTCGGTGAAACTGAGCTTGGCGACCAATGTTTGCACACGGGATTCTTTTGTAAGTTCTGCGGATGAAACATTTCGGAAGCTCTTGGTGAATTTCCACAATAGTGTCAGAAGACATAAAATTTTGGAGCCGACATGGTCGGGGATTTTATCTTATGAATTAGTTTTTCTCATTGATTCAGTGAGGTTTGCCAATGAAGTTTAAGTTTTAGGTGCCAATAAACCTCATTTTCACCCGCGCCATTAATTACCCCAGCGACCACATTTAATGTTGTTTCGATATTTTTGGTTATATAAGCCTTGGGATATTTTTTACAGACCGTCACTGTTTCTCCATTTTGGATGCATCCGATCGACTATTGCCACCTGTAGCTCACGGTTGGATTCGCCAAGCACCATAGCCTCTCAATGTTTTCTAGGTAGGCCTCAAACATTATCATTGGACAGTTTGTGTTAAGAAGGGGTTCAATAGAATGACGTTTTGGGTTTTTATGGTTACGATGTTAGGTTTTCCACCATCATTGTCTATGGTCATGCTTTAAAAGGCCAACCCCAACCTCACTAGGTTTTCGTTTTTACTTATCATCTACCAAAAATTTTTTAAGATGGGTTTTACTTATTCGTTGAGCTTGCTTGCCCAACCTTGATGGTTTTTATATTCATCTTCATTGTTGCATGTGTTTTGTCCTTTCAAGCTGTGGATATAATGGGTCTATCAGACCTCTGGGATGTTATTGATACAATCACGGCAGGTCAATTGTTTCACTGACTACACCTTATCTGGTTTACCTTTATACGTGTTGGTTGAGCACAGTCGGCTTCATCGCATTTCGAAGTATGCCTAGGGTTTCTTTCCGATTCATTTTCTATCCCTGTGGTTGGTACTATGGATTTATAAGGCTTCCACAAGTTTTGAGTCAAGCTAGGGTTTCGAGTTACCCTCGGTTTTGAAGTTGCAAAGTTTCACCGCGTTTGTTCCCTCACTTATGAGTCCCCGCACTTAATGTTTGAAGCCAAATGTTTAAATGTAAATAAGATTAGCACATCATGTGTGGGTTTTAGGGCTAGGTTTGATTATCCTTAGGTTTATTGACCTAAAATACAGATTGGATGTACTAAAACTAGTTTTCAAAATGATACCCGCACCTAAACCGATGAGTTTTTAGAAGTTTCATTTTATACCTGGCCACAAGATTAAAAAATATGGATAACCTACAAAAATTATTTACATTACAGGGTTAATTGAGATGTTCAAGGATTAATTGGTAAAGAAATTTTTATTGTTCTCCATCATATTAAACACCGAATGCAATCTTATGTTTTGTTATCTAGGTTTCATTGATATCTTGCATCTTAATCTTATCTTTTTATTCTAGTATATGCTATTGATATGAATGTGTTTTGTTTGATCACAATGACACATGGTTATGTTACAGCTTTAGTATTCACACCACAAGAAGCTGAAGAAGGGTGGGAAGAATAAGTCCAACGTCCATGAGGAGGATTCAGATATGGAGATCTTTCCCAAAATGGATATTATTTATGAAGATACCAAAGCTATCACCGGAGCCAAGCCAGAGTTTAAATAGGGTCAAACATACCACATGGTCAAGGATCAGAACATACCAAATGCAGGTCTAGAGGATATACCATTATATATAAACATAAGAAACTTAGGCATCACTAATGTATCCACACGCCTAGATATTTTCCCTTGTGCTAAAGTGATTGGATGGATCTTTCCTAGAGTAGACGTAAGTACTATTATTATTTTAAATACCAAAGGACAATCTTTTGCTTCCTTCACCCCTACTTATATAAGCAAACCTTTCAAACTACCCGCTCCATAAACCATGATGACAAATGAGTGGATAAAAGTTTGATTCTAGACTACATCGAATGCGCAAAGTGGATGATGATAGCAGGGAAGCAATTTCGCTAGAAAGCCTCTGGAAAATACGAGACTGCCAGCTTACGCACTCCCTACAAGCTTATAGCCGTGATGCTAAGCATAATTTTTGGAAGGGAAAATGGGAAGTTCTACAAGATGAGTTGGATGCCATTGATATATCATGTGGCCATGCAGGAAATTATTTTTAATTGGGAGTACATTCTAGGAAACAATTTTTCTTCATGTATAGCTCCTGCATCAAGAGGCATGCTTCAAAGAAAATCAAAATTTTACATGGGGTCGTATTTGATTGATTGTATATTATGCCTGCACCCATTCCCAAAACTAAATTGTAGTTGGAATGAAACCTCGACACCCATCTATGATGCATATCATATTCTATGGTTGTGTAATTAGCGTAATTTTTCTTGTGAATTTTAAGTTTCCTGGACTCGTAAGCTATTACATGTCCTTCTTGAGTTAAGACCCCACCGAGGCCATCGTTGCATACATCAGTGCATACAACAAAATCCTTGCTAGGATCTGCAATTCTTAAAATGGGTGCAGTAGTTAACAACTCTTTTAATTTCTTGAAACTCTCTTCACATTTTTGATCCCATACAAATTTCTTCCCCTTATTTTGTAGAAAAGTTATGGGATTCCCGATCCTTGAAAATCCCTCAATGAATCTTCGATAATACCCGATAATCCCCATGAATGATCGTACAATAGTCACATCCCTTGGGACTAACCATTTGTTAATTGATTTTATCTTATCTGGGTCAACCGAGATCCCATCCTTAGTTATTACGTGACCCAATTATTGTATTTTATCTTTGAAGAAGTCGCATTTACTAAACTTGGCATAAAGTTGATGTTCCCTTAACACTTGTAAAACAATTTTTAAATGTTCCTCATGCTCTTCATTAGTCTTAGAATAGATTAGAATATCATCAATAAATACTACTACAAAATTATCTAGATATTTATGTAATACATTATTCCTTAAACACATGAAGACTACCGGGGCATTAGTTAGCCCAAATGGCACTACAGCGAACTCATAGTGACCATATCGGGTCCTAAAAGTCGTCTTGAAAATATAATCATCCTTAATCTAGACTTTATGATAACCAGATCTTAATTTAATTTTTGAAAATACTGTTGTTCCGCGTAACTGATCAAACAGATCATCTATGTGGGGAAATGGGTATCTATTTTTAATTTTCATCTTATTAAGCTAATGGTAGTCAATAAATCTTCGATAATACTCGGTAATCCCCATGAATGATCGTACAATAGTCACATCCCTTGGGACTGACCATTTGTTAATTGATTTTATCTTATCTGGGTCAACCGAGATCCTATCCTTAGTTATTACGTGACCCAAGTATTGTATTTTATCTTTGAAGAAGTCGCATTTACTAAACTTGGCATAAAGTTGATGTTCCCTTAACACTTGTAAAACGATTTTTAAATGTTCCTCGTGCTCTTCATTAGTATTAGAATAGATTAGAATATCATCAATAAATACTACTACAAAATTATCTAGATATTTATGTAATACATTATTCCTTAAACACATGAAGACTACCGGGGCATTAGTTAGCCCAAATGGCACTACAGCGAACTCATAGTGACCATATCGGGTCCTAAAAGTCGTCTTGAAAATATTATCATCCTTAATCTAGACTTTATGATAACCAGATCTTAATTTAATTTTTGAAAATACTGTTGTTCCGCATAACTGATCAAACAGATCATCTATGTGGGGAAATGGGTATCTATTTTTAATTTTCATCTTATTAAGCTAATGGTAGTCAATGCATAAGTGCAGAGTACCGTCCTTCTTTTTAACAAATATTACTAGTGCTCCCCAAGGAAACACACTTGGTCTTATATACTTCTTATCTATCAGTTATTTTAATTGCGATTTTAGTTCATTAAACTCCAGAATGTTCATCCGGTAAGGATCTTTTGAGTTAGGCACCGCACCAGGTACCATCTCAATAGTGAAATCCAACTCTCTTTTCAGCGGCAATCCCAAAATTTCCTCCAGAAATACATCTGAATAACCTCTCAGAATTGGCATATCTTATAATTTTAGTTTGTGTTCTTTATTAATGTGTTCTTCATTAGTTATATTTACAGCAAAAGTTTACATCCCTTTCGCACAGCCCTTTTTAGTTGTAAGGCAGAACTCTGTCTGATTGTTGTTTTCCTAGGAATTCCTTTTACTGTCACCATTTATCCTTCGTTATTTAAACATGTAAAAGTTTTATCAAAAAAATTTAACACTACTTGATGTTGTTCCAACCAATCCTTTCCAATTAATACATCATAGGAGCCTAACAGAAGTACATTCAACTTTACAGAAGTCTCAAATTGATTCATAAATAATGTACAGTCTTTCAAGAAATCTATTTCTTTTATTTTTGCTCCTGTAGCTAATTGAACCAACCATGACTTTGCAAATTTCTCTACTGGTAGTTTACTTTTCTCTACTAAAATGAGAGAGACATAACTCAGGCTAGACCCTAGGTCAATTAAAATAGAAATGGCTTTCTGGTTAAGAATACCTTCTACTTCCACCATGGAAGTATGATATTCAGCCTGTTGGTTTTCCAGTGTTGTATTGATTCTGGGCATCCCTCTCGCTAAATCACCAACCGTTATTTCTTTTTGCACAACATGAATGTTGTTGATGGTCTTCTTTATGTTAGGACAGATGGATGCATAATGAGCTCCCTGGCATTCCCATCATTTTATCGGTTCCTTACTGTGATTATTTGTAAATTTTTTATTTCATGGGACAGTAGGATTTTGTTGTGGGTTACCTTTTGAATTACTTCCTTGAAATTTTATGTTAGGAACATTGTGTGAGTTATTATGCCCAAAATTTCAATTAGGTGTGAAATTTTTCTTCCTTGACTCAAAATTATTATAGGCCTTTTTGTTTTCTAGTTTGGCATGTTCTCCCTTTTCCGGTTCTGCTCATAGCAGAAATCTGCTTTTCGCATGGCCTCTTCAAGGGTCTTGGGATTATCATATTCAATTATGTCCTTAATATGAATAGGTAAACAACTCAGAAACCGTTGTACCTTGGGTTTTTCATCAACAATATACGACACATATTGCAGTAAACTTAAGAATTTACTATTTAACTCTTTCATACTCATGGTTCCCAACCTTAGGTCAATAAATTATTTAGCTCGTTCCTCGTAATATTTCTCCAACAGAAATTTATTTTAAAAGACTTTTAAAAAGTGCTCCATTTTATATTCTTCTCTTTCATGCCCTTAACTTGCTTTATTTCCTGCCACCAGATGTCGACTTTTCCAGTTAAGTTATATATTGCCATCCTTTCTTTTAACTGATTTGAATAATTATATATTTGAAAGTAATTTTTCATTCCGGACAGCCATGCTTCGGCTTCCTCTCTTTTTTCTATTTCACTATTAAAATTTGGTGGTTTAATCTTTCTGAACTCTCTAGAAATCTCTTCATAAGGCTTGTATTTCTTCTTTCTGGAGTGATAAATACTCTCGCTACTATCACTAGAATTCTAGTTTTTCTTTCTATGTGAATTACAGTTAATTTCAGAAGAAGAATTGCTTTAAATTTTAGAGTGTTTTGAACTTTTAATCTTATGTTGATAGGACATAGTATCAGATTCTATCTATTTATCCTTTTCTTCATTATAAAACTTTTCCAGCAGTATTTGATTCAGCTCCTCCTGAGCTCTTAGAATTCTCTCATTTTCTTTTTTTAAAGTCTCCATTTCAGTTTTTATATCCTTAACTGTTTGCAGTAATTCAGATGAGTTATTAGTTATATATTCTTTAGGAGGTTCTTTTCCAGAATTAATTTTTTCATTTAACGGGGACCTCTCTTCAGCATACACTTCGAGTCCTTCCATACCTGCAAATCTAATTCAAAAATATTCTGTACAACAACATTTAAAATCACAAATCAATATCCATACTTTCTATTTACTTTTTGTTTACATGTGTTGATCCACTTTAGGCCTAGTGTCTGAATGTGTGCTCTGATACCATATCTAACACCCCAAAATTCACAAAAATTTAAAATTTTTCCATGTGACATTTAATGTTAAGTCATAGCCTAAAAATGCTAGTTTAATAACTAACTTTAGTGTAATTAACAAATAGATTACAGGGCAAGACATTAAGAGAAACTTGGGAGTTAATTTCTCTTTTCTTAATTGTGACTAAAAATATACATAGGCTTACTTACTAAATTGTAAGTCACATGCTACTAACCATATTCAAACTAAATTGATTTTCAGTATTGAATAAAATGTTTATCAAAAGTTAAAGAGTTTCCAAATACTGAATTAATTGGTTTGTTTGTAAGAATAAGTATGATTCTGATGGTTGTTTTTATTTTCTTACTGAAGTGGGCTTGAGGTTATCCCAAGGCTTACTTATCTTTTCTTAAAGCTAATGCAGATCTGATGATTGTACAGGATTTACAGGTACACTTACTAGCAGGTTTACGATGTAAGAAAATTGTGATTCAAAAGACTGAACGAGTAAGCTAGAAAAGATTCTTGAACTCTATTTAATGTATAGATTATCTAAGTGTAATCATTCCCAGGCCTATAGCATAGTTTTCTTTACCTAGGTAGAAAAATGGAGTTGGTAGTGATGATCATTTGTTTTAACAGATAAATTATGGCATATAGTCATCCAACATCTTTTTAGTTGAATGTAGTGTTATGAGCCTAAAACATTCTCCATGTTTTATAACTATGCACTTTGCCATGTTAACCTAGAACTTCCTAAGTCCTAATGTTATCATTATTAATTTCGCACTAGAAACTCACTGCAAAAATAAACAAACTAACCTAGGCATATATAATCGATGCATAACAATACACTAAACTAGGTATAAAACTAATGCATATAATAACAATTACAACCTAACTTAACATCAACATTCATAACACACTAATTATAAATTTAGTTCAATATTTAACAAGCATACCATAATTTGTTTATTTCTTAACCTAAGTAATAGTATTACTTTATATAATATGCAGGGTTACCGGGCATGTTCAAAACTATATCAAAACCCAAAAGACTTTCAATGGTAGTGGGATCCACGTGGAGGATGCTCACTAGATGAAGGGTTTTGGCAATAAACCCTAGGAATTTACATCCAAGCTCGGCCCTAAAACACATTTGCATTCAACTGTTTGGTGTTTTTAGGATGGAGGAGTAGGCCGACTATTACGAAGAAAACTTCCTATGGCTTGGGGTACCACAACAGACAGAGTAACCGCAGAAATCAATCATTTCCCATATGCAAGAGAAACAAAACATCTAACACTAAAGGATCTCGAAACATACCTTATTCTGTATGGTTGATGTAGATCCCTGTTGAGCTTTTCCACTCTCGCTTGCATTAGCAATTTGCTCTCTCAACATTCAGCAAACAAGAAAAGCATGCTATATAATGGTGTTAGACCTACTCTAGCATATATAATCAATAACATATAATCATTTAAAAGCATCCATGGATTCAATATTCATTTAAATACACATTATTCGATAGGAAAATATATTTCTATTAACATAAATCAAAGATTACAATGGTGACAACCTCTGTCGGCACGTTTGCGAACCGAAGAAATTGAGTCCTCCACTTGGGCCTCCACCACTTCAATCCTCCATCTCTCGATAGCAAGCTCACAAGCAAAGGCAAGCTTGGGAAGAACACAAAGTGCTCCAAGGGAAAAAGGGATGCAGACTCAAGTATAAGCTCCGGCAACAATGGACTATAGTTTTCTTGCTCTTCAATTCCTCTCCTTTCAATGTATCCAAAGGGTTCCTTATATAGTGCTTCAATGGGGTAATGGAAGGTCAAATCCAAGCGATGTCAAGGCATATGGAAGGTCAAGACACAAGTGACTTGGATCCACATCAAGGAAAACTCCAAAACTATTTGGCCTTTTGCACACATCCCTATGTATGCGGGTTTGAGGGTCATATCCACATATATACGCAAGAATAGGTTTAAAAGTCGCAAATGGCAAATAATGCATGTTTTTAGGGATGATCTTGGAAACATCAAAGGTACAAAAATGGTCCATGGGGTCCAAAGAGTCTATAGAGGGACTAGGAAGGCCATAAATGTGTGATCCACCATGTGTGGTAAAATCATCTGCAACAGATGCCCCCTAATGTGTGAGGTCAGAGGGGTGATACAATGGCCGAAATACATTATGAGTCCATCCCAGAAGTGGAGTGATGAAGAACCTGGGAAGAACTAGCCATCCAATAGTATAATACAATAATCAAACTCTGCACATGACTACAAGTACATACAGTAGTCCCGAATACATAAGAGTACAATGGCCATGAATAGGCATGATACAAAATATGACATGTGTGGTCATCACCACATACAATATAGATAGATCGGAAACTCCATGATGAATATATACAAAGGATCATGATCTCCATGAAAGTTGAAGATATACAATGGATCAAGATCTCCATAAAAGCTGAAGATATCTGACATACACTGGAATCAAGTCATGAGAGCTAAAATCCCATGAACACTGACACGATCAAGGAGGTAGCATAAATGAAATTCCACCAATATGGAAGGTCTTCTACATAATATGCTATGAGTACATGTCCTACTATGTGAATAGAGGTGTCAAGGTCGAACATAGTAGTCCATCGTCTGATTACCAGTCATTGATGTATACCGTTAACGAACACGAGATCACCCACCGATAATGAAAATGGGAATCAAGGTACTAGAGTGCAAACTAACAAGTGTGAATAAATGTGTTGAGGTCGAACACTTGAGAGAATCCATCGATCAGGGGACATTGATGTATTCCCAAAACTGTCGATGGCGAGAGAACCTGCCACTAATGACTACAAGTCTCAAGGCACTCGAAATGACTCTAGATTCATAGCCCAAAATAAATGATCTGAAGTCGATGGGATGAAATCAGTTGGAAGGAGGGCATTAAGGCATCCCTCATCATACAACATGAGGTACTCAGCAAAGCTGTATAATGTGGAAGGACTCGATCATAATGTGCATGAACCAGTATCAGTACCAGGAATGGCCGACATGCAAAGTTAAGAGAACTGAGGAATGGCTGACTCAGGTTTCAACTTCCTTCGAAAAAGAGCATAAAGGTGAATGGTGACTGAATGTAGGTAGCATAGACTCAATATATACAAAACTGGGACATCTCTACGACACAGGAGGCATCGACAGAGGCTCCATAGGGACTGGAATCTTAACCAGTTGGTGGAGATAAACTCAGAGAAATGAGTACAGCTCCTAAAGTCAAACTATTAACCCAACCAACGGATGTGATATACAGTGCTCTGTTCGAAGGCGACACGACTCGACTATTTCCAAAGATAACATCTTTTCCTATCTGACTTTTTGGTTTTTTTATTTTTTTGGACTTTTTCAAATATTTTGAAAAGCTTGAAAAAGAATAAAAGTGCTTTATAGTTACAGACTAGGAGAAGACAAGTGTCAAGGGACAAAAAAACTAGTTTTAAGCAGGTGAACATACCTATGCTCAATGCAAGGACACATGTGTAGGATAACGACACTTGGGGGAAAGTCCCCTCCCTGTAAAAAATGGGGAATCAAGCTGCAAAGGATATGTAAAATGGCTCTGCGTGGCTAGACATGAGACAATCTTGGGCTATATAGATGATAATCAAAGTCGGGGAAGCCGACATAAGGCTCAATGAGGAAACCAAAACTCATGATAATGCAATTACAACTTGAAATAAGGGAGTCTTGGGGGAAAAGGCCAGAAAAAATATCAAGAGGAGTATGAGGCTCTTGCGCAAAGTCATGGCGATACTATACAAAGGACTCCCACACCCTAAGGGAAAAATGTCGGCATGGGCACCAAATACAAAACAAGAGCTAACTAGGGCACCCATGTATGGTCAAGCTCTACCATTCACATCATGTCACTTCTAAAAGCAACAAGGAGGTTCTGTGACAAGATAGAATGGGTTTGTACCTAAGGTTATAATGAAATGGTCATAAGGTCATGCAAAGTGCAAACGGATGTGAAACCTAACCTATATGCCAGTTTAGACATAATACCTGAAATTGGCACGAATGGGTCAAAACCACGGTCAAAACGGTGCTCAAAATGGACTCCTACATCATCAAATTAGTCCAAAACGGTCCAAAATGGTCAGAAATGGTCCAAAACTAAAGAAAGTGGGTAAAAATTTTCAAAAAATTTCTATAAATAGTAAAAAAATCAAAAATTCCATATCATTTGAAATTTTTACCCATTTGAGCTCAAAACCTCAAACGCGAATTCCGGGAGCTTCGTCCAGCGAAATTCGACACCGTTTGTTCCAGGTAACTCCTCATGTCCTCCTCTTCCCATTTCATGCAATTTTTTTCAGTTTCCATGGTCAATTTTATTTTCGAGGCCAATCTAAAATAGGCGTTTCTGCCCACATGGATATCAGGGTTTTTTTCGTGTATAGGGCTGGCCATACACGGAAAAACCTCCCAAAACTGCGTAAATACGCAATTGTTTTGCAAACAGTCACGTATGCAACCACGCATAAGGATTTTTAAGGTAAACAATGACCAAAAATCATTTTTTATGTGCAGGATGGTTCTAGAATGGAGGGAGAGCATTAGAGGAAATTTCAACTCAAAATGGGCCTCCTAAGGAAAATTAATAAAATAACAGTTAAAATAATAAAATAATATTTATTAATTTTGGAGGAAGAAAAGAAAAACTACTTTTTTGTTCGTATTTTTGACATATCTCCCTGTGTTTTTACTCAAATTTCGATCAAAAGAGCTCATTGGATGTGGAATTAAATTCTGAATCCAATGAGTACCCACTCAACATATTTTTGGCAGGCCTCGCTACCCCAAAAACAAGAAATACCTGAAAAAATGTGATGATGACATCATCATCACATTTTTTCAGGTATTTCTTGTTTTTGGGGTAGCGGGGCCCATCAAAAGTATACCGACTGGGTACTCGTTGGATGTGGAATTTAATTCCACATCCAACGATCTCTCCCGATTGAAATTTGAGTAAAAACATAGGGAGATATGTTGAAAATACGAACAAAAAAAGTAGTTTTTTTTATGATACCAATCCCCAAATTTATATTAAAAAATTGTTTAAGAGGTGCTCCCTTTTTTAATTTTAAAGCATTTTGATTGGCTAATACATGATGACATGGAATTTGTATTATTTTTGGAAGGCCCATTTTAAATTCAAATTTCCTCTAATGGGAACATGGAGATGTAGAAGAGGTTGTTCAAGGTGACTTAATGGCCCAACAAGCTCTACGTGCATGCGGTTTGTATAAGTTTTGGTGTCTTGGAAACTTGAGGGATAAACCAGGACTCTTGCAGATGCTAGTAGAATACTGGGATCCAAACTCATAGTGTTTTCACATTGACGGGATGTCTCTTATTATAGAGATTGAGGAAATATATTTTATTACTGGATTATCCCGATGGGGAGAGGTGGTGAACCTATGCTCTCGTGGGCCCGAAGGTGGCCTTACTATTTATGAGTACATTGCAGTATACTACTTTCCGGATACAGAAATGTTTGGGAGTCAAATCCTGATAAACTTTATCCAGGTGCTGGTACTGAAGGCCATACTATTGGCACTCAGTAGGATAGCCAGTATAGCTTCACTCCACCAGGCCTCGCGGCCATTGATGTTCTATGTGGTGGAGTGTATGATACCCACAGTGTACGACTAGAGCACTGCACTGTTGAGTAACATGAAGCAGCATCTCAGTGACTGCAAGATGGGCAGGGTGAGAAACTTTAGTTTCGACAGCATACTGAGCACGTTCTTCTTTGACCGTGTACCAAGGCTAAGCCCTAGAGTGTACATTCCTCCACACAGAGTTTGATATCCGGCCCAACGATGTTGGGGAAATGTTATGCATGGACTGGATAGAGGTAGGGGGGCTAACCCCTACCCAGCGGACTTCTTTCCATGGTGGCAGTGGTAGATCATTGCCATCGATGACTACCCTTATGTAGGGATAGATTTTTGGGGAGATCCGGACATGTCCCTACCACCAGTAGTGGCGTATGGTGACATAGGTAATGAATCCCAAACCCTCTTTTTAAGTTTTTTGAATTATAATTTTTTTTTGTGTTTTTTGATATATTGACTCAAAAGACATGTTTTGGTGTGATGACACATAGCGACAATCTGTCATGTGTATGCAGATGTTGGAGCATGACGACCTGACAGTTTCCCTCATCATAGACAAAGGGGAAGAGGAGACGACATCATGGGTGTGGATGTGGAGTGGATACTCCAAAGCATCCACACAAACTTTGTACGCTTGACACACAGGGTACCCATGGATCAAGTCGAGGACTTGCCTGAGGCCATGCAGTGCCAGGTGGTTGGTGTACCACAGGCATGGGTTCGATTATTTCGACGACTAGCTAAAGCCGTGGTGTGCTACCACGATCAGAACCCCCCTCCTACTCCTTAGGCTTAGATACCTGAGAGTGTTTTATTTTTGTACTACCGTGTATTATATTTTGGTGACTCGGAAGCCTCAACTTTGTATTATGACGCTTATGTATTATGACGTCACATTTTGGATGTTTAATGAAAAACTTTTATGATGATCGATTTTATTTATTTACATGTGTGTAAAAATGTATGTTAGTGATATGTTTATAGTCTATGAAACAAATANTAAAAATTCTTGAAACATGTATGTATGTTATGTTCTCAAATTGTCGTTCTAGCAATCTCACACGTAAGAATCTTCGTAATAATGTCGGATCCCTAATACAATATAATTCATTAGGCTGTGAAACCACTAACTGCGAATCAAGACATACCTCAAGAGAGAGAACACCATGTGAAATGGCGTTCCGCAATAACTCGATAATGACACTATATTCAACAACATTGTTCAAAGAAGGCCGTAAACATACGCCTTCTGAAGACAATACCTGACCCGTAGGAGTATAAATCACCCAAGCAGCAGAATCTGAGTTTTGAGTGTGGCGGATAGCACCATTGGCGAATCCTATGTAAGTGGAAGACTCCATTGACATCTGCCACAAGAAACAAAAGCTAATCAACAAACCCAATCACCATAAGAAAAACTAACTATGCAAAAAATTATACAATAATATACAATAATCAGCCTTGGCTGAAGTTCATGCATAGTATTTTTTAAGATAGAGCCCATTTCTAGGCTCCCCCAAGGCTCTCCCTTCATAATCCACCAACTCATAGGCACCCTTCTCTAACACACGTTTGACTACGTAAGGACCATGCCACATGGGATTAAATTTCCCTACCCCCAAGGGTTCTTTAGCTTGATCCCATAAAAGGACCAAATCACCTTCACTAAACCTCCTCAGATGGACAGACTTATCATATTGGACCTTAACACGACACTTATTTACTTCTAGAGCCACTAAGGCATCCTGGTGTTGCTCATCAAGCTGCTCTAAGTGGACCAAACGTTCCTCTAATGCGGAAGTGTTTGGTAAAATCTCTATATCTAGCTTCAACAAAGGGATTCCACATTCAATTGACAATTGGCAAGACAGACTCCACCCCATGTACGAGCTGATATGGAGAGAAACTAGTGGTAGTCTTAACCGCAGTTCTATAGGCCCACAAAGTGGGATATAACATGATATGCCAATTTTTCTTGCTTTGTGCGATGGTTCGTTGGAGAATGGACTTAAGTGATTTATTCACTGCTTCAACCTGTCCATTCACTTGAGGGTAATAAGAAGAGGAGTGCTCCTGCTTATACCCTAACTTCAAATCAAACTCTTCCATCATTCTATTCTGAAAGTGCCTACCATGGTCAGTGACAAGATCTTTCGAAATGCCGAACCGAGTAATAATTTGGTTGAAAAAGAAATGTGTGGTTGTCTCACCATCGGATTTAATTGTGGGCATAGCCTCTGCCCATTTTGTGAAATAATAGACAGCCACTATAATGTGATGATGCCCCTAGCCGAAGCTGGGTTGCAATCCATGAAGTCAATCCCCTACTTGGTGAAGGGACCGACAATGATAATTGGATGTATTGGGGAAGGATGCGAGCATATATTGCGTGCAAACACCTAGCAAGGGTGACACTTCTTGATCGCATTGACACAATCTTTGAAGATCGACAGCCAAAAATATCCTTCTCTCAAGATTTTTTGGGCTATAGAAAGCCTAGATAAATTACCACCACACGCCCCTCTGTGGCAATCATTTAGCACAGCCTCAGCCTCATCATGGGTTAAACAATGACACAAAATGGAATCTACCCCATGGCGGTACAAAGTTGTTATCCACTATAAGGTAGTTCTTATATACATGACGTAATCGTCATCGCTCATCCCGTGAAAGGTGAGTAGGGACCTTCAACGTTTGCAAATATACAATGATATCCCCATACCATGGGTCCAAATTTGAGATAAAGAAAATATGCTCATCGACAAATGTATCCTCATAAGCCTCCTCCACCTACACACTTGAAAAATTAGAAATGAGCTCCACAAAAATTAATGATTTCTTCGATTTCTCCGAAACGAATTTGAGATCGAATTCTTGCAAAATAACAATCCACTTATTATATTTTCCCCCGATCATCCTTCTAGTGAGGATGAACTGAAACGGATTGACATGATACCACCAATGTCTGGCAAAGGATAATGTAATGTCTTAATATCTGAACTGCATGAACGGTGTCCAAGGCAAGTTTCTCCACATGAGAATAATAGATTTTCGCATCAATAAGGTTCCGGCTCAAATAATATATGACATGCTCATGGAGCTCCTCATCCTCCTAAACCAAAACCATACCAACCGTCTCCATGGACGCGACCACATAAATCAAAAAATCATGGCTATAGTCAAGTGGACTAAGCATGGGGCCCGATGCTAAGGCTCTCTTAAGAGCATCAAAGGACTCTTGGGCTCGCTCACCCTAGCAAAAAGTAGTGTCCTTATTTAAAAGACGCATAAATCCTTTAGTCAAATTGGCAAAATTAACCACGAATCTCCACAAGAAATTTTCCATGCCTTACAAACACTAAAGATGTCTAATATTACATGGGGGAGACAATTGAAGTATTTCCTCAACCTTTAAGGGATCGACTCTTATACCCTCCTTAGATACAATGAACCCTAGCAAGCGACCAATGGTCACGAAAAAGATGCACTTATGAGGATTTAACCTAACCTGGTAATGGTGGCATATTTTGAATACTAATCTCAAATAGTATGGATGACGCACTCTCAGACAAGAATGAGTAGAAAGATCATCCAAATACACTTCGATAATCATTTTGAGATCATGAAAAATTAAGGTCATAGCCCGTTGAAATGTGGCTTCGATGTTTTTAAGACTGAAAGGCATATTTCGATATGCAAACGTAATCCAAGGACAAATAAATGTAGTTTTATGTTGATCCTCAAGTTTGATCTGTATCTTATTATATCCGGAAAAACCTTCCATGAAGGAGAATACCTCGCTTCCACGCACTCATCCAAAATTTTATCAATAAGTGGTGTGGGAAAATTATCCTTAGGACAAGCACGATTTAAATCGCGGAAATCAGTGCATATACGGATCACTCCCTGCTTCTTATCAACCAGAACGGGATTTGAAACCCACTGTGTCAATGGAAGGGGATAAATAAAATTGGCTTTTAATAGCTTCTCTATCTCAGCCTTAATAGCGGGTGCTTTTCTAGGATTCACCGCACGCAAACATTGTCGAACAGGCTTTGCATTCAGATAGGTCTTAATCTCATGTTCGATAATATGAGGGTCGATACCTGGCATTTCCTCGTATGACCAAGAAAAGATGTCACGAAACTCTTTAAATAGCTCAATATACTCCTTGATATCATCGGGGGAACAATCCGCCCCAATGTAGACGTTCTCAACTTTGCCAAGATCACAAGAAATATTGATAGGAATAGTAGGTGATAAATTCTCCATGTTCCCATCAGCCATCTGACCAAGAGAGCTCAATGGAACCATGGGACTACCAATCTTCTCACTAAGAATCTCCCTAAATTCCTCACACTCCATATGGTTAAGCTTGGGAAGAAAATATGATCTATGATGTAACTCTTCCCAAGGTGGCCCAACCCCAGACATGGCCTCAATAATGGCTTCATCTGATGGAAAAACATTATCAAGGCAATCATGTGCATGAGGGGACTCAACTTCCCATGCAGCCAGCACATACGGGTCCTCCTCCTCCGTCCGCGAAGAGGAAGGACTAGGCTCTGCAACACAATCAAAATTCGCTTGATATAGTATATTGCTGCAGGAAACGGCACGTCCATTTCGACAGGTCCATTCGAAGGACTCGGTGAAGGAAGAATCCAAGGATCTTCCATATGGGTAGTGTGAAAAGACACCGAATTCAATGAAGATGAAGCCCCACTGAAACTGGATTCGATCATTAGAACAAGCGTAGGACAGCTAAATGTCCCCATAAGAGATGGATACATACCCACACCCACACTCCCAGTTGTCGACTGAGAATGATCAATAATCGGGATAGAAGCTCCCGATGATGCACTAACACTCGGATTGTAGAATGATGTCTAATCAATCGTAACAATATTCCCATTAAATGTAAAGCATACTACTTGGAAGAGAGAAGAGGCTACAGCTTGCATACTATACATCCAATTCTAGCCCAGTAAAATATTGTAGTCAAGGGGCGCATCAACCACCTTGACCTTGATTGTGACAGTCTTCCCTCCCAATTAGACCTTAAGAGAAGGAAGAATCCTGTGCGGCCAAAATGATCTACCATCAAAGGCAGTCAACATGGTAGCAGATTGAGACAACTAGGGAGAACCCAAACCCTTCCAGCACGATAAAGACATCATGGAAGTAGCAACGCCTTCGTTAATCACAGTGCATTTGACGATCATATTAAGACACTCTACATGAATCAAAAGAGACACGTAGTAAGGAAAGTGAGGCTGTAGTCTCATGGTTTCAAATTTGATAACAGAAGAAGATTTATCATCATTGATCCCAAGAGCAGAAAGCAAGGCTTTCATTTGCGGAGGACAACTCTGAAGTACTTCAAGTGTGGACATCGCACAAGGAGTTTGGCCCAAATCCTCGACAATGGAATAGGTCTGGGAGGCTCGTGCATTAGGATTATGCCCCGAACACTTTAGGACTCCCTTAGGAATGCAAGGTGCAATTTTAGGTTTATCCATAGGGTTTTCTATATGCAAAGGGCTCTCGGGTGGAGCAGGTTCTTTTCCAAGGTCCGGTTGTGACGAACCATAATCTTTCGCATGAGTCACAACCTTAGTAGCACATACCATATTGATTGATGCAACCATGACCAGTATTGGATTCTGGTGGATTTTGATCTCCACCCAATGCACAATGAGGATCATTGGTCCTCAAGTTCATATTTTGATTATGGGGTAAAGGAGTAGTTAGCACAGTTGGGCCCTGTGCTATGAATCTCAAGGCATCTTCCATATGAGGGCACAAGTGGGTGAGGTGGTCCTCTTTACACAATTTGCAAGGAAACTTTACCTTACATTTAGACTACTTGTCCCCCCCAGCATTGTGGGCATTCTTGTCATTAAAATTAGCATTTTCATTCTTGTTCCCACCCTTACGATTATTTTTACCCTTTTTCTTATTCCTTTCGGGCTGCTAGTTTCCCTTCTGGTCCGACGAGTGTACGGACAGTACACTCGCCTTTTGGGTGGGTTGATATGAAGACATGACTTGTCCCAAAGTAGATTGATTAATAGACAATTGGCTCACTTGTTTCACAACCGAATCCATAGGTTTGGAACTTGTACAACCCACAATGCCATCGACATGTGGTCTAGGCTTGATCTTGGGATCGAAACTAGGACGCAGAGCGTTAGGTATGATCTCATACAAAAGTCTGGATTGAGCATAGATCAAATCCAACTCTTGTGCCCTAAAGATTACTTGTTCCTCGTTTTGGACTCTGAATGTAGAAACATCCTTCGCGATGTAAGGTAACAATGACTTGAGGAACCACTCGAGGAGAAATTATGGTGGTATAAAGGCTTTAATCAATCTCTTCCATCTATGCCACTCTTGAATATGATCCGAGATATGTGTGGCTTTGTCTTATCAAAATGTCGACAAGAGTTCTATACCAACCTCGTAACGCAAGCGTAGCTGAAAGTGATTGAGGAAATTCATGGCAAGGTCATCAAGTAAAACGAATGCCCCCCTTGGTAACTCTATATACCATTTCGTTGTAGGCCTGCTGAGGGTGCGTTGAAATAGCCTTAAATGGATTGAGTCATCATGTAAGTAATTGGAAGAGCTCCAAAGGTAAAAAGTAGTGACATTTTCACTAGGATCTTCTCCTACTTTTCCCTCGAACTTGGGAATGTCCAAGGGAAGCTTGTTAGGGACGGTCAACGAGGACAGATCATGAGATACCGAATCGTTCGTAAGTATCAATAAGTCAGGTAAGTTCAATGTTGCAAGGAAAGGGATCCTAGGTTGAGCCGGTCTATGCCATGCTCCCTGATAGTTCTGGTTCATATAAGGCTGATTACTATAAATACCATGGCCTTGGCCATAATATCCTCCTCCCATTTGACCCGTGTAGGGCTGCATGGAAGCATTATGATGTGGTGTAACTTGACTATGCGGTGCTACAAATCCATAATTAGAAGAGTATCTAGGCTGTTGATACCCATACCCATAGGGTTGATAGTTTTTTCCATAGTACGGTCCATAAGACTGTCCATGAGAAGCTCCATAAGGTGTCCCATGGGATGTCCCATGAGAAGCTCTATAGTTAGGGATATGGGGAACTCCTTGTGATGGACCATGAGACAATCTAGAAATAGGAATATGACCTCTTGAGACAACAGGAGGTACTTGACTCTGAGATACTACCGTACGAGCAGTCCTAGTACGAACATGGCTAGTAGCGATTCCGGCCCAAAGGACCATGTGAATGAGGGGGAGGAAGTGTTGTCAAAAATGCATTTGAAGGAGTAGGGTTTGAGGACGAAGGGACATGTGAAGGGATGTAATTGGTGCTCCCTATGGTCACTCGTCTCGGTTCTGGTATTCGCATATGACTACTAACACTAGGTCTAGGATGGACATGTGAGGTAGCTTCCACCACCGGGATGGAAGGTGTAATGTGACTAGTGCTCCCAAATATCTCCACATGGAAATAAATAGGAGTGCCCCCAAGCGTAGAGCTAGGATCAATTTCTGACTCGGCATGATGTGCCAGATCATGTGCAAGGATATCAGGCATGCCATAACGAATATAACTACTGCTTGTGGGTTCATGATGAGTCCTGTCACCTGGTAACCAATACTAGCGACCTGTGAATGAGGATCATAACCAGATTGTGAAGGTATTTCTGGTGAAGGATCATATACAGGAGTAGAATCTGCATCCCCAACCTCATGAGGTGGAGAATACATCTCAGGAATATCATCCTCGTCATATGCCATCGTGTGTGAATCAATGTGATAAGTAGTCCATCCAGATTGTCTATTCTCTTTCCCAAAGGAGGAGGAGACGTGGAAGGCGGAAGTCCTGCTAAACGATGAGAACGGTGACATGCCATGCCCGAATCCACAATGACTCAAAAATGAAAAAGACTCAATCTAATTACGCAAACCCTAGGCAAACTAGCGTGCACAGACCATACACCTATAAAATGTAATGCTAAATCACAAGCAAACAAGGGTAAGATATGTGAGCTCCCGAATGAAGTAGGTATGTCTTGCCTAGGAGAGGCTTGAGACTCTCATACACAATAAGCGGAGGTTCGTAACCAATTATAGTGGCCCTCAGCTTCAACGCATATAGCGAGTGTGCTGTCCGACCCCTACCTGGCTAGGACACCTGTAGAATAACCTTTGAAAAGTACCCCCTAGATAACCTAGGTAAGGAAACTAAGGTCACCTCAATATAATCAATGCTCAGGTGGATAGTCGCAGGCAGGATTGACCGTATGGGTAGGGTAGCAAAGTCCAAAACTCTCAAAAGAGCCCCCAGATACGATTACAATCCTATAAATATCTCCAGTGCTACTCAGTTATGACCAGGGGTCATCCCAATCAATAACCGCTCACACTGCCTCATGCTTAACTCCCTTGTAAGAGGAGGATCCTAAGAAACACTAATTATATAAAGGAATTTCACTCTCTCACCTGGATAGACACATAAATGTTTTGTTTAGTGGTATTGGAGAATTTACTTACAATGAACTATTCCAAGACCCTGAAACATAATCTTGTTGGTGCACCCTATAAAAGAAAAGAGTGTAATTCATTTTATTATGCGTTGAGTTTAATTGGCTTATTACTCAAAAGGGCAAATGGTCATGCAACTAATGATGTTATAACGCAACAAGAAGTAAAATGCACACCTAACAATCAATGCAAATACACTATGTCGAATGAAAAATGGGGTATGCTACTATGTGAAGTGCAAAATTTTCCTTCAAATGAATATACAATCATTCCTATATGAAAATCTGACTCATACTTCTCCAAGCAAACCTAATGCAAGTACCAAGAAAAATGCAACAATGCAACAATGCATAATGATGCAAAAAGCAAATGTTTTTGTATTTTTTGAATTAAAATGAGATAATAAAGAAAAAGTATCACTCTACAACCCTTAGACTCTGCAAGCACTATCAGACAACACCCAAGCAAAGCACTAAGGTAAAAGAGACCTAATGCACTAATCCCAAAACAAAAAATAGCAAATCAAATGACAAGAACATTCTCAAAAAATTCAAACTAAAAAGCATCTCTGGTCAGAAACAGAGGTGTATACAGACTTCAAAAGCATCCAAGAAGACTCAGCAATCATCCAAACTCACCCAGCAACACTTAATCTTCCCCCAAAAGGCAAAACTCAAGGCATACGCGACTGTGTGCAAAAAAACCGCGTATATACACGGGTATCCCAGTAAAAACTGCGTGTACACGTGACTGTGAAGACAAAACTCGTGTATAGAAAGAAAAGGAGATAAAAAGGAAGGTAAACAGAAAAGCTGAGACAAAATTTACTCCTATTAGACACTACTAGGAAAACATGCCCCCAGACCCGACTTAGAAACAGAGAAATCAGAGCAATTCAAGAACATTGAATGCCGATAAAACCCCCAAAGGAAACGACTAGGAACTCCCCAGTATGGTCGCCAATGTTGTTACATAGAAAACTTCCTATGGCTTGGGGTACCACAACAGACAAAGTAACCACGGAAATCAATCCTTTCCCATATGCAATAGAAACAAAACATCTAACACTAAAGGATCTCGAAACATACCTTATTCTGGATGGTTGATGTAGATCCCCGTTGAGCTTTTCTACTCTCGCTTGTATTAGTAATTTGCTCTCTCAACATTCAACAAACAATACAAGCATGCTATATAATGGTGTTATACCTACTCTAGCATATATAATCAATAACATATAGGCATTTAAAAGCATCCATGGTTTCAATATTCATTTAAATACACATTATTAGATAGGAAAAGATATTTCTATTAACATAAATCAGATATTACAATGGTGACAACCTCTGTCGGCACATGTGCGAATCGGAGAAACTGAGTCCTCCACTTGGGCCTCCACCACTTCAATCATCCATCTCTCGATAGCAAGCTCACAAGCAAAGGCAAGCTTGGGAATAACACAAAGTGCTCCAAGGGACAAAGGGATGCAGACTCAAGTATAAGATCCAGCAACAATGGACTATAGTTTTCTTGTTCTTAAATTCCTCTCCTTTCAATGTATCCAAAGGGTTCCTTATATAGTGCTTCAATGGGGTAATGGAAGGTCAAATCTGAGTGATCTCAAGGCATATGGAAGGCCACGAGACAAGTGACTCAGATCCACTTCAAGGAAAACTCCAAAACTATTTGGCCTTTTGCACACATCCCTATGTACGCGGGTTTGAGGGTCATATCCACGTATACACGTGAGAATAGGTTTAAAAGTCGCATATGGAAAATAATGCATGTTTTTAGGGATGATCTTGGAAACATCAAAGGTACAACAATGGTCCATGGGGTCCAAAGAGTCTGCAGAGGGATAGGGAAGGTCATAAATGTGTGATCCACCATGTGTGGTCAAATCATCTGTAACACCAACAACCCCTCGGCCTCTTTGGGTCTTTTCCATAGCTATCATGCTTGTCTTGGTCGTGACATTGATGAGTTTAAGTTCTAGTCCTTTTCTATTATTGTTTCTTGACCTCGGTCGTGGTGTTTGCAGGTTTAGTACTCTAGTATTTTTTCACTATTGTTTCTTTGACCTTGGTCATGTCTCCCTTGGATGTCTGAAATAACAGTCACTCGTTGCTTTGGTCATGGCATTAGCAGGATTACTACTTGGGTTTCTTCATCATTATGTTGTCTTCGATCTCAATCGTTGTGTTAGCCATTTTAAAGCTATGTTTCTTTTCCATTACTGTTCCATTAAGCTCAACGTTTAAGCTGGTAAGTCAAAATGAGAAATCCTGAAAGAATTTTTATTTCTTTTACTTATTATTTATCTACACCAGCTATGTACTTAACAATTAAAATATGTTTGTATGGTTGCAGGTAGGTGAAGTTACACAGTCAAATATTGAAGACGAACCCTCTGAAGCTGAAGGGTGAGCGAGAAATCTTGGTAAGCCTCGGTCCCATCCTTAGGTACCCTTTGTTGATTTTTTTTGCAATGTTTTCGATGGTGCTTGTGGATTATTACTGTGTTGTTCAAAAATTACTGGTGGTTAATTGTTGTTTGGTTTTGGGAAAGAGATGGTAGAGGTCGTAAGGCCAGCTTTAGTGAAAAACCCTTAGGGTTTCACCAGTGAGCTACGGCTCCTGTAAACAATGATTAGGGTGAATTTAATATTGTTTTAAGGATTTGATATCGTGACTGAATACTGTGATTATGTCTGTGAATCCTCCTCGGTTCTCTTGCTCAACCACTTAAATATGTTTGAGGATATAAATTTGTAAAGGTTTTGGTGTTTAATCAAAGTGGTTACTGTTTTCCTTAAATACTTGATAATTTAAAGATTTGTTTATGGTTCTTTCTTTTTAAAGTGACAGAGCCTACGAGCCTAAGTGTAAATGCATGTTAGTGTTTGTTTTTGTAGTTTTAGGTGTATAAAGAATTAAACTTAGTAAATGGTTGTTTTGCTATGACAACAAATTGTTTGTAAGAGAATAATCTATTGCTGTGAAAAATGGTTAAGGCCAAAGGCAAAATTCGTTGTTGCAAATTTTAATTATGCACTCTGTACTGTAAAAAGATTAACCTAGCGTTTGGTCTTTAATGAATAGTTTTGATATTAGGTTATCTTTCGATTTTTGGTATAAATAACAGTTAAAATGTAAAAGTCTTCCTTTTAAAATGGAAGGGCTGGAATTTATTCTTTGCCATTATTCAGCTAATGGACAGAGATTTAAGAGTTATGAGTTGTACCTTATCTAAAGTATATAGTTGTCTATATTTTGGATTATTCGCTAACTATGTTAAATAGGTTTTGTAATTGGATAAGATGGATTGTATTAATAGATTAGGGTTTTAGAAAGAACAGTTTGTGAATATTAATAATAATATTAAAGTATAAATATTGTTTATAACTTGGTTTACTAAGTACTTATTTTATATACTTATAATACAATAGGTATTATAATTTTAACCATTTTCAGCCTTTATCTATGCTTCGTGAACTTGTTATGATGGATGTTTAAAAATAAATTGTTTGAGGTTTTTCCTTACCATTATTTTCCATAGTGTGACTAGAGTAACATTGCTTATACTTTAGGCTTTATAGTATTAAAATAATGGTTGGTTTTTCTTTACTAAGTGTAAATAGTTAAAGTGTATTACAGTATTAGTTAATGTGCTTATACTTCACACAGTTTGATGCATGTGTGAAAAAAACTTATTGTATAGACTCTTGTAATATTCTTAGAAGTTTTTCTTAAGAAGTTAAAACCTAGAAATAGAATTATTATGATAATTAGATGGAAAGTAAAAAGCTTCCAAAGTTAGAACAGTTGGTTGAATATTTATTGGTAACTTATCAAAGAAAGATTGTCGATTCATTTCTACTTAAACTCTTCAATTCATTCACATTTTCGATTATTTAACCCATGTATAACCATTCCTATTTACCTCTAAACAAACCTTGTGTACTAGATTACTTCATCGTAAGATGAGTGGAAAAATGCAGAAAGAAATTTTACTAATTAACCAATCATTTCTAATTTTAGGCTCACCAATTCTGTTAAACATATACAAGTAAACTTTCCTAAATAAAATGCAGACTTAAACAGTCTATTTGCATATGCAAAGTATCTAAGTAATAATAGTAAAACTAATCATGGCTACTTTCAATCCAGTAATTTACTTGCATAAAGATAAATAAGATAACACAATGGAATTGGTAATTAGTAGAGGATACAAACAACCCAAGGAGCCCGTTCCACCCAACCTTTTCCTGAAGATAGCTCAATTTCTAGCCTTAGGACCCCCGAGTCTGTCCACTGATCCACCAGGATGAAGGCATTGTATGAAGAAATGGGATTAAATACACCTGCAACTCAATAGAAGTACTTAACAATAGTACTTATTTCCTCAGCAGTAAAGAACTCAAGTAACCAGCTGCACTAGTTCTGAAAGCAGTATTAACACTCAAACTACTTCTAACTTTCCCCTCATCGAATCTCTTATGCTCCTTTCTAAACTTCAGAAATTTCACAAGGTAAAGAATGAACATCCCCCTACTGAATTCGATGGATAGATATATGCATGCTTAGGTCTTTTTGGTCAGTTTTTTCAATTAATGAGCCACCTGCTCTGTTCCACTTTCTTAGGGAACATGACCACAAAATTAGAGAAGTTTCCCCCTGCAACAACTAGAAGTGATTGAGAATGCTGCCATGTGTCATTTTTCTCTCACCCAGTTTATTCCTCCTCGTGGGTCAATGGACACTCATTCAACAGCCTCCTTAGGCTATTTCTCTCATATTTTATTTATTAAATAAAAAAATATTCAACATAATTAATTACATTTATCCTTCACCCCACATGGTCAATTGTCATAAACTTTACAATAAAAGTAAAATATAATGTTTTCTTAAACATAAAAAGGTATTGAAATTGGGGTACGTGAAATACACCCCCCCTTAATTCCAACATCGTCCTCAATGTTGCTTTATTCATCATCCTCAAAGCTTCCCTAGAACAGAATTGGATATGTTTCCCGAATATGACTCTCCAATTCCCATGTTGATTCTTATGGACTAAGGTGATTCCATTACACCTTCACCTGTCCAATGGTGCTATTCCGAAGTAGGATTTCCCTCTTGTTGAGGATACAGTTCGTTTCCACCAAAAAATATCCTTTGGTCTCCACCTGTACACCATTCCAATTTATCACATGAGTAGAATCATGTACATATATTTTTAAAACAAAAATATGAAAAACATTATGAACTTTAAGATTCCGTGGTAAGGCTAATTGGTATGCCACTGGTCCAACTTTGGACAATATTTCAAAAGGCCCATAATACCTGGGTGCTATCTTAGCACAACTCCCTAATTTTAAGCAACTCTTTTTAGGCTATACCTTGATAAAAACATGTTCGCCCACCTGGAAATCTTTCTGAGTTCGTTTAAGATCCACTTGACTCTTTTGTCTGTCTTTTGCAACCTTCAAATTACCATGTACCTTCTTCACGGTTAATTCCATTTCCTTTAATAACTCAAGTCCTAGTATTGACCTATCAATGGGGTTGCTCCATGAGATGGGAGTATTGCATTTTCTGTCATACAGAATTTCAAATGGGCTGAATTTCAATGAAGCTTGGTAGTGGTTGTTGTATGCAAACTCAACCAAGTGTAAGTAGTCCTCCCATTTACTTGCTTATTCTCTAACGTACATCCTTAATATATCTTCCAAAATATGATTTACTCTTTCTAAATTTCCATCCATTTGCAGACGAAAAGATGTACTGAAATTTAAAGTAGTATTTAGTTCTTTAAATAAATATTTCTAGAACTTTTCCATCAATTTAGAGTCCTTGTCAGAAATTATAACTTTTGGAATTCCATGCAAACGAAAAATTTGTTTCATAAATATTTCAGCAATATTAGCAACCTTATGAGTGGTCTTTATTGGTGTAAAATGGGCCACCTTACTAAGTTTGTGAACAACTACCATTATCGAATAATTCTAGTTATGATTTTTTGGCAAACTTGTAATGAAATCAATGCTGATTATTTCCCATTTTCAGCTAGGAATTGGTAACAGCTGTAACAAATTGGCTGGATGTTGATGTTCAGTCTTAACCTTTTGACATTCAAAACATCTAGCAATATATTCTACCAACTCATTCTTCATGTTAGGACAAAATAAATCTCTCTGTAACATAGGTACTGTCTTCTGATAGCCAAGGTGTCTTGTATAAGGACTTTTAAGTATTTCATTTAAAATTAGCAACTTAACTTTAGGTACGTTAGGTGTGTACAGTCTATTTTTATACAGTATTAAACCCTTTTCATTTACACTTTAACCTGTATTTAAACTTTCAGTTACATTTTCTGTCACTTTAGTTTGCAATTTTTGGTAATTTTCATCCAATTTTACTCCTTCTTCAAGTTGATCTTCTAAATTTGTTTTGTAAGTACTGATTGAGGCAATAAAATTTAATCTTACATTTTTTCTCAAAGCATCAGCTACTTTATTTTCCTTCCCCTTGATATGTTGGATCTCGAAATAATATTCGCTAAGGAAATCTAGCCACCTACCTTGCCTTGCGTTTAAATTTGGTTGATCCAACATATGCTTTAAACCCTTATTATCTGTCATTAATATAAATTTTCTCCAGATCAAGTGATGGTGCCACATCTTTAATACATGTATCACGGTAGCCAATTCTAGATCGTAACTAGCATAAATTTTATCGTGAATTTTAAGTTTCCTAGACTCGTAAGCTATTATGTGTCTTTCTTGAGTCAAGACCCCACCAAGGCCATCGTTGCTTGCATCAATGCATACAACAAAATCCTTGTTAAGATCTGCAATACTTAAAATGGGTGCAGTAGTTAACAATTCTTTTAATTTCTTAAAACTCTCTTCACATTTTTTATCCCATACAAATTTCTTCCCCTTCTTCTGTAGATAAGTTATGTGATTCACGATCCTTGAAAATCCCTCAATGAATCTTCAATAATACCCGGTGATCCCCATGAATGATCGTACATCAGTCACGTCCCTTGGGACCGACCATTCGTTAATTGCTTTTATCTTATCTAGGTCAACCGAGATCCCATCCTTAATTATTACGTGACCCAAGTATTGTATTTTATCTTTGAAAAAGTCGCATTTACTGAACTTGGCATAAAGTTGATGTTCCCTTAACACTTGTAAAATGATTTTTAAATGTTCCTCGTGCTCTGATCCAGGAGGATATTGGTGGCCACCAACCTATTCCTCTTAGACCCCCACCACTGTTTCTTTCAGTTTTCCAGTTTCCTTAATTGTAGCACAATTTACTATTTTTGGCAGTTTTTGAGTCCTAAACTTCTGGAGCCATTTTGAGGCCCTAAACGACATTTTTTTGGCATCGAATGGTCAAGCAAATATGAGTCTGTTACAAATTTGATATTTTCTATTTAAGGATGTAGTTCTTAAACAGATCTTTTTAACGATGTATCATGCATGTCAAAGGGAGGTAGTATGCTAAAGTTACGACTCTAGGAAATTGATGTACCAAGTTACCCAACGAGGCTCACATTAAGGAATTTCACCTCCTAGGGTTAGGTTTTTGGATGTGTAGGGTTTCCATTGTTTCTCAATAATATATAGGCCTTCGAGCCTCATTGTAACACAGATTTTAGAGGTATGTAGCCGCCACATCTCTTCTCAAAGATAAGCTACCAGCACTAGCTAGTTTATTTTCATTCTGTATGTAAACAAGTTTCAGTTATTGATTAATGAAATGAAGTGTTATTTCCACTACATATTTGTTTCTATAGTTATTTGTGTATTCTGTTGCGTTCCTGTGTAAATCCAGATCATGATCTTCATTAATCTTAGAATAGATTAGAATATCATCAATAAATACTACTACAAAATTATCTAGGTATTTATGTAAAATGTTGTTCATTAAACATATGAATACTGTTGGGGCATTAGTTAGCCCAAATGGCATTACAACGAACTCATAGTGACCTTATCGGGTCCTAAAAGCCATCTTGAAAATATCCTCAAGGCTTAATCTGGACTTGATGATAACCGGATCTTAAGTCAATTTTTGAAAATATTGTTGCTCCGCGTAACTCATCGGACAGATCATCTATGCGGGGCAACGAGTATCTATTTTTAATTGTCATCTTATTAAGCTGACGGTAGTCAATGCATAAGCGTAGAGTACCATCCTTATTTTTAACAAAGATTATTGGTCCTCCCCAAGGAGACACACTTGGTCTTATATACTTCTTATCTATCAGTTCTTTTAATTGCAATTTTGGTTCATTAAGCTCCAGGATGTTCATCTGGTAAGGAGCTTTTGAGTTAGGCACCACACCAGGTACCAGCTCAATAGTGAAATCCAGCTCTCTTTTTGGAGGCAATCCTAGAATTTCCTCTAAAAATACATCTGAATAACCTCTCATAATTGGTATATCTTCTAATTCTAGTTTGTCTTCTTTATTAATGTGTTCTTCATTAGTTATATTTACAACAAAATCTTTACATCCCTTCCACATAGCCCTTTTTAGTTGTAAGGTAGAAATCTGTCTCATTGTTGTTTTCCTAGGGATTCCTTTTACTGTCACTATTTCTCCTTCATTATTTAAACAGGTAAAAGTTTTATCAAAACAATTTAACACTACTCGATGTTGTTCCAACCAATCCATTCCAATTAATACATCATATGAGCCTAACAGAAATACATTCAACTTTACATAAGTCTCAAACTAATTCATAAATACTATACAACCTTTCAGAAAATCAATTACTTTTCTTTTTTCTCCTATAACTAATTGAACTAGCCATGAATTTGCAAATTTCTCTACTCGTAGTTTACTTTTCTCTACTAAACTAGGAGTGACATAACTCAGGATAGCTCTTGGGTCAATTAAAATAGAAATGGGTTTATGGTTCAACATACCTTCTACTTCCACCATGGAAGTATGATATTCAGCTTGTCTATTTTCCAGTGTTGCATTGAATCTGGGTATCAAATCACCAACCATTGTTTCTTCCTGCACAGCATGAATGTTATTGATGGTCTTCTTTCTGTTAAGATATACTGATGCATAGTGAGGTCCTTGGCATTTCCAACATTTTATCGGTTCCTTACATTCATTATTTTTAACATAATTACTATGATTATTTGTAAATTCTTGATTTCTTGGGATAGTAGGATTTTGTTGTGGGTTACCTTTTGAATTACTTCCTTGAAATTTTCTGTTAGGAAGATTGTGTGAGTTATTATGCCCAAAATTTTGATTAGGTGTGAAATTTTTCTTCCTTGATTCAAAATTATTATTAGGCCTTTTTGTTTTCTAGTTTGGCATGTTCGACCTTTTTCGGTTCTACTAATAGCAGAAATCTACTTTTCGCATGGCCCCTCCAAGGGTCTTGGGATTATCATATTCAATTATGTCCTTAATATGGAAAGGTAAAGAACTCAGAAACCGCTATACCTTAGGTTTTTTATCAACAATATATGGCGCATATCACAATAAGCTTAAGAATTTACTATTTAACTCTTTCTTACTCATGGTTCCCAACCTTAAGTCATAAAAGTTTTTAGCTCGTTCCTCGTAATATTTCTCTAATGGAAATTTATTTTTAAAGTACTTTTAAAAAGGGCTCCAATTTATATTCTTCTATTTTATGCTCTTAACTCGCTTTATGTCTTCCCACCAGATGTCAGCTTTTCCAGTTAAGTTATATATTTCCATCCTTGCTTTTAACTGATTTGAATAATTATATATTTGAAAGTACTTTTTTATTATGGACATCTGTGCTTCGGCTTCCTCTCATTTTTCTGTTTCTCCATTAAAATTTGGTGGTTTAATATTTTTGAACTCTAGAAATCTGTTCATAAGGCTTGAATTTCTTCTTTCTAGAGCGATAAATAGTCTCTCTATTGTCGCTAGAATTCTGGTATTTCTTTCTATGTGAATTACCATTAATTTCAGAAGAAGAACTGCTTTCAATTTTAGAGTATTTTGACATTTTACTCTTATTTTGATAGGACATAGTATCAGATTCTATCTGTTTATCCTTTTCTTCGTTATAAAACTTTTCCAGTAGTATTTGATTCAACTCCTCCTTAGCTCTTAGGATTCTCCCATTTTCTTTTTTAATAGTCTCCATTTCAGTTTTTAGATCCTTAACTGTTTGCAGTAATTCAAATGAGTTATTAGTTATATTTTCTTTAGCAGGTTCTTTTCCAAAATTAATTTGTTCATTTAATGGGGACCTCTCTTCAGCATACACTTTGAGTCCTTCCATACCTGCAAATATAATTCAAAAATATTTTGTACACAACATTTAAAATCATAAATCCGTATCCATACTTTCTATTTACTTTTTTTTTACGTGTATTGAGCCACTCCAGGCCTAGTGTCTGAACGTGTGCTCTGATACCATATGTAACACCCCAAAATTCACAAAAAAATTAAAAAATTTCATGTGACATTTAATGTTAAGTCATAGCCTAAAAATGCTAGTTTAATAACTAACTTTAGTTTAATTAACAGATAGATTACAGGGCAAGACATTAAGAGAAACTTACGAGTTAATTTCTATTTTGTTAACTGTGACTAAAAAGATACATAATTTTACTTACTAACTTGTAAGTCACATGCTACTAACCATATTCAAACTATATTGATTTTCAGTCTTGAATAAAATGTTTATCAAAATTTAAAAAGTTTCCAAATACTGAATTTGGATCATTGGTTTGTTTGTAAGAATAAGTATGATTATGATGGTTTTTTTTCTTTTCTTACTGAAGTGGGCTTGAGGTTAGCCTGAGGCTTACTTAGCTTTTCTTAAAGCTAACACAGATTCGATGCTTGTACAGGACTTACAGGTAAACTTACTTCCATGTGTACGACGTAAGAAAATTGTGATTTGGAAGACTGAACGAGTAAGCTAGAAAAGATTCTTGAACTCTATTTAATGTATAGCTTATCTAAGTGTGAGCATTCTTAGGCCTATAGCAGAGTTTTCTTTACCTAGGTAACAAAATGGAGTTGGTAGTGATGAACATTTGTTTTGACAGATAAATTATGGCATATAGTCATCCAACATGTTTTTAGTTGAATGCAATATTATGAGCCTAAAACATTCTCCATGTTTTATAACTATGCACTTTGCCATGTTAACCTAGAATTTCCTAAGTCCTAATGTTATCATTATTAATTTCACACTAGAAACTCACTGCAAAAATAAACCAACTAACCTAGGCATACATAATCGATGCATAACAATACGCTAACCTAGGTATAAAACTAATGCATATAATAACAATTACAACCTAACTTAACCTCAACATTCACATACTAATTATAAATTTAGTTCAAGATTTAACATGCATACCATAATTTGTTTATTTCATAACCTAAGTAATAGTATTACTTTATATAATACGCAGGTGTTGTGCCCTGACTCAACAGCCTTTAAAAAACATTATTTCATCTAACAAAATCCTATTTTGTTTGATGAAATGTTCGAATTTCTCAGTGCAAAATAAAGAAGAATTACAGCTACTGAAACAAGGCCATGTTGTCAGCTACTGAATTGGGGAGATTCGTTGTTTTTAAAGCAACCTTTGCAACTATAGAATATTTAACAAAATCATCACTAATGAGTTATTATTTGTTTTTGGGTTTGAAATTAAGGATAAATATTAGTGATTTATATATCCTTCGTTTTATCCTAATCTAGAAATTAATCCAAAACATTATGAATTGATTTTGTTGATTTTGTTATTATAATTATTGCTAGGGTTCAAATATTATCAATGGTTGGTTCGTGGTGGTTTTGGTCAAGACCTAGAGTACGTAAGCCAAATGTGTTACAAACCATTCCCGACATATCCTAAGTTCTCAAACCATGGTCGACATTACCACCAATATCTATGCCGATCATTATTATATGGTATGTTTTGCAAAGTCGATTCTTGATTTAATGGTGTGTAATTATGATTATTTATCCGCCACCTTCAAAAGGTAGGTCGAATCCATGGTAGGGATGCATGTATTATGGTTATCATCGGGTTTATTTATGTCACAACCTCTATCCTGATTCACCTATTGCGAAGCCAGCATGCTATCATGACGCTGGTACTTGACCTGTCTATCACGTTTAAGTCTTGGTACGTATCCCTCGTCGTGGATGCCCGTCAATAGAACACCTGTTCTACGTACAGCGAGGGGCCTCCTGTCATTCAATTCATGGTAAATCATGATAATATCAGTTGTCTAGGGTCTTCGACCGTCGTTTGTGTCATCAATCGATTACCACTCCTAGAGCCGATGTCTTCATTCATGCCAAACACGGAGGGGTATAGCCTGCGTTTATGCATGGCTTATCCTGTTCATCACCTGGTTTTGCTTAGCCTTTATTCCAAGTGCTCACGATCTCATGTTCTGTCTCTTGACGAGCTCTGGTACCTATTTTGCGTGCGGTTACGCACCTGGACTCAGCCAGTGATGGCACCTGTAGTAAGGGTTGAACCCTGCGAAATGACCTTGTTAAATTCGGACTCTGAGCTCGCAATAAAGGTCAAGGATATAGGGTGGATGCCATTCTTGAAGAAATTCTCTGACTCGAACCCTGAAGTTACTAGGGTTTTTGCTCTCTCCCTAGTTGATTTTCAATCAGAAGTTGGTGATCTTCGGTTTCGAGTTGATGAACGGTCAATAGCGACCGCAACAGGTTTGTCCCTGACTGGTCAGAGATAGTTCAAATACCAGAAGATGAATATAACAGAATGGTGGCAATTGCTTAAAAAACCTACTCAGGAAGTCTCTTTTCGAACTGGAGTGGCCCGTAAGTATTCCAAGAAAGAATGGCGTCCTGTCCTTGATTTGATTCACCGTTACTTGACCTGTGAAGGTCGGTTATCGTCAGAGTATGTATATCACCTCCGGCTTATGTCTGTTTTTATAGGGTTTCCATTAAATTTGCCTTATTATATTTTACATAGCCTGTTCAAAATGTCCAATGTGATTAAAAAAGGCCCTAAACACGTCAATCACAGCCTCTTTCATCATGGGTTGGTTCGCATGTTGATTGATAGTGAGTTGTTGAAGTTGGGTCGGTCATGGGAGGAATTTGTAGAGTCCAACGGTTTTTCCTCGTTTTGTCACTGCATGTTTAACAACCCTGATGATTGCAGCAAACACACAGATCCGAGTTCAGTCTCAGTCCCTTCTCTGCGCAAACCTTTGTCAAGTCCTGGCCGTATGAGCCCTGAACCCTGCAAAATTCCCGTGGCCAATCCAGTCGAAAGTGCTGACACTCCGTTAAGGTCTAAGCGCATGAGGAGAGTTTCACCTTTGTCACCAATTACACCCCAAAACAGTATTGATAAAATTGGCAATCGTGGACGAAATCAGCCCAAGGCTAAATTGGTTGGCAGATTCACCAGGAGCATGGCGAAAACTACTTCTGTCAAAACCCCTGTTATTGACAAGGTTCAGGTGGAAACTGTTGTTTTAGATGAGGAAGAATTTGATATCCCTTCACCTATTGATGGTAATGTCGTTCAGCCTGAAGTTGTTTCGAATCCTGTCAATGAGACTCTTCCTGTTATTGATAAGGATACTCCTGTGCTCGACAAAGAGGTGCAAGAGGATTCGTTTGTTAATGCTCCGACTAAAGAAAATCCTGTGCACGCAAATTCACCTGGTGTTTATTGTGTTGCAGATATGGCTCATCCTTTGTTTATTAATCGACTGTTGGATAAAATTCGTAGTATGGAGGATAGGGTAGGTGAGATGGTAGTGAATCGGGATTTAATAAAAGCTGAAAATGCTATGTTAAAGGAGAAAGTTAATGCGAATGATCAACAGCTCCTCCGATTGAGAAATCATAAGAATAAGTTGATTAGGAGGGTTCTCAAATTGCAAGATGAAAATGACAAGAATGAAGAAAAGGTTCGTGAGCTTAATGCTCAGATTGCACTCATGCAGTTCAGGGTTTCTCCCTCGCCGAGTCATTCAAGTGGGGTGAATATCCAGGTCTTTAAATGCTCCAGTAAATTTGTAGTGTTTTGGCGATGTGTTATTTTGATATCAGGTTTGAAGTTTTGATGATCAAGTTTTATTTACAGGTATTTGCTGAGTGTGAAATTGTTTATTAATTATTTTATTTGTTTTTCTATTTTAATTACATTTTAATTATGTTTCTTTTGTCTTGCATCGCAGGTGGTATCATGAATATTTTCCTTCCCCGATTTTGATGATTTCGGTTGTATGGATGATCCCTCTATATCTGGAAGCAAATCGATCTTGCAGGGACTGTTTTCCAGGTGCCGTTACCTTATCTGTGTCCTCGATCTTTTGTTATGGACTGAGTATTCACGCATATGCTGAAAATGACATGTTCCCACTTGTCATTTTTATGCGAAATCAGTTAAGGATTTCAATGTTGATTATCTCCAACGCTTAGAAGGTTTTATTTTGGGGGAAATTAAAAGGTATTTATAGGGCAGATAGCATAAGTGATAGGGGTCGATAGTTTGGGAAAGGGAGGACAAGACCGCTGTTCGATCTATCTGTGACTCGTGACAGTTAACTGTCAGTAGCTACAGTGTTTGGACTGATGATGTTTGATACATATATACATTTTTTATACTTTACATATGATTTATAATATCTTTCGGTTTTGCCACTCGTTTTTCTATATTATAAATGTTTGTGATAATTTCCTTGAAGAATTGTGCAAATATCATTTACAAGTATCGACTGTTACTGTTTCCGATCTTGTTGATATGTCATGTTCTGTAATTAATGATTGATATCGTTGTTATATAATGTGTAACGACTTCTGTATGGTTTTGTTAATATTTAAATTCCTTTAAATATTGTCAAATGTTTGCATACAGTGTCCATGTCAGCATAAATCGATTACAGGTTAAATTTTCCATTGCTCCTGATCAGGATAGAGAGTAGATTAGGATAATATGTGTTTAAGTTTTTATTATATTATTCAGAAAATCCTTTTGATTCAGATCCTTTCATAGGAATTACCAACATTGAGATTATTTCTGTTGTAATTATTGTACACTGTGTGTATTATACATCTCTGCAGGACATTAATTCTGTTAATTTGTATCTTTCTATTCTTGTGTTTATAATTAACTGCTTTAAGTAGATTAAATATAGCAGTTTGTCATCCTGTAATATATAATAAGAATTAACCTTGGTAATCCTAAGTGTAGTCCCGAATAACAATCAGTAGCATTAATTTTAACCTTTAGACTTTTAAATTTCCAGGCTAACAGAGCCTTTAAACCTGTCGGGAACAACCATCCCAAATAGCTTGGAGCCTGTCCTAAGGATCCCGGTCTGGGTTGTTTCCCCCATTGCGGGATTAGTCAAATACGCCCGTCAACAATGGCACTAGAAGGAGGGCCAGCGTAAGCCAATGGCTGATGAAAACAATCCTGTAAACAAAGTTAATCAGCCTACCACCCCTCAAATACAATCAACTGCACAACCACGCTCTCACCGTTCATCACGAGTGAATGAAACCCCAGTGAGCGACTCTGTTCGAAATCTGATCTCTCAGTTCAACTCTCCCGGTATTCACTTACCTGAAGAAATAGACCAGTACGAGCAAGCCATAAACGAATCTCGTAGAATTTTAACTAGGGCTTATTCAAATCTCACCGGGTGCCAGCCCATTGAATTACCTCTTCCGCAGATAACACGTCCTCGTACTCGTCATCCTGAATCTGTTATGGGAGAACAACAACAGCCTTTAGGTGCCCATCCTGATCCTCGCATACAACAATCTCTTACAGGCACCAACCAGCCTTCCTCTTCTTCAGGACCACCTGCTTCAGGAGGGACTGGTCAACCACCATTGCCGCCTCGATCGCCTCCTCATGTTTTACAAACACCACCTTCACCGCCTCCAACTCCAAGAAACATGGCAGCTGCAAATCCCCCAAACCCCAACGCTAATATGCCATGGCTAGCTCAGGATGCAGTGGCCGTCCCCGACGTTCAGCACCCTTTAGCTAAACATCCTGAGAAATTACTGCCTAAGTTCAATCCTGAGTTGAAAGAGCCAGCAGAAGATCATGTTAAGAAGTTTATGTTGGCAGTTCGACTCTTGGATGTTGAACATGAAGATGTGGTCTGTCGGCTTTTCCCTTATACAATTGAGGGAAAAGCATCAACGTGGTATTTTTCACTTACAGCTGGTTCCATTACTAGCTGGAATGAATTTGATCTTACATTTACAAACAAGTTTGGAGATGACAAGACTCCTGCTATTTTAGTCTCAGAATTGTCTAGAATTCGCATGGAACCCAAAGAAAAGGTTAAAGATTTTAACCAGCGTTTTCTAACTTTAAGAAACAGGATTCCTGCTACCTCAAGGCTGACTGAGGACGTTACTGTTGAATTTTACACTTCAGCCTTACCGGGAAAAATATCCATGTTTGTCAGGCAAAAGGCCAAACTTACCCTAGCTGAAAACTTTGAAGAAGCAATTAAAGTCGAAAAGGATGCGAATGCCACAAAAGCAAATCCCGGAGTAGATAATGTTTCAGCATCTTCTTCTCGGAAGAAGGCTGACAGTCCTGCCAAAAGCTCTGACAAAAGGGGCCAAGATGCCTTAGATCTTGACAGTTTACAAAGAGTCATTAAAAAACTGTCTAATGAAATCATAGATTTAAAAAAAGGTACTTCTGAAAATACCACAAACAAAGAACCACCTAAACAGTTTTTCAGAAAACCTTTTCAAAATTCAGCTGCGAAACAAACTCTACCCTCTGAAGCCAACAGCGTTGAGGAACTTAACACCTTCCTCAAATCAATATTTTCATATCTAGAAACATCTACTGAAAATGAAACTCAGTCTTCCGGACAGAGTTCTCAAGATAACCAAAAAACAGATGATGGCAATGACGATAAACCACCCCATGTCATCAGTCATTTTTGGGACACCTCAGAATTAACTGATGACGAAGATGTGGCTGTTGTCAATGTAAATCGGCATCAGTACAACACCAAAAGTAAAAAATACCAGCCCCCAGGTGAACCTGCTACAACTGTTAAAGATAATAGTTCAGCTGTCAAGGATAAAGATCAGTCTGCAAATAGTAAATCTGCACATTCCCTTGAGTTAGAATACGACTTGATCGAAGACTTAAAGAAAAGCAGAGCCAATATCTCCCTATATGAACTCATAAAGATACCTGTGATTTGAGATAAAATGGTGCAAGGAGTTTTCCCAAGTAAATCTGGTAAGACTCCTTCCAATCAAAATAATTCTGCCATTAATAAGGATAACTCAAAAAAGGCTTCAGTTAATGCATCATCCATAGGCAAGAAGTCTGATTCTTCAACCCCGCCCTTTTTACTTACATTTGAAATATTTAATCGTAAAGTGCATAACTGTATGATAGACTCAGGGGCCTCCAAGAATGTGATGCCTTACTCTGTATGTAAAAAACTTAATGCTGTCCCTGAACCGTGTGATACAAGTATTGTACAGCTTGATCGTTCAAATGTAAAAGTAATAGGTAAGTTGAAGCAGGTGTTGATAAGGTTGGCTTCGAATCCTCAAGTTCACTTTATCATCGATATTATTGTTGCCGATATCCCAGAAGCATATGGTTTATTTCTTAGTAGGGATTGGTCACAAAAACTCGATGGATATTTTGCGACAGACTGGTCACACTTGTGGATATCTCACAAAGGTCGCCCGAATAAAATCAGAATTGATCGAGAACGGTATATGAAGCATACCGTCACTGAAATTGATGACTCAAATGAACCAGTCTTATTCACTGATACCATAATGGGTAACTACATGGCTGACTCATTTTTTGGGAACTTGGAGGCTGAAATTTCAGAAATTCCAGATTCAAATCAGCAGTCTGAAATTTGTCATTTTACACAAATCCCAGCTGAAATTCTAGTCCCAGATACACCACATTTAGATCTCAATGACGGTTTTTGGTCTCTTTACTTTGATGGTTCCAAGTCAAAAGAAGGAGCTGGTGCAGGATGCTTACTGATTGATCCTCACGGGAAAATGTACTTCATTGCTTGCAGATTAGAATTTGATTGCACCAATAACATCGCTGAATACGAAGCCCTCATCCAAGGGCTGAAGAAAGCGATTGACTTGGGAGCCAAAGCCTTGGTAGTCTTAGGAGATTCCGAGAGTATTGTTCGTCAGGTACGTAATACAATACACTGCATAGCTGGACACTTGAGAAATTATCAGGCTGAGGTATGGAATTTACTATTAGCATTTGAAGCATTTAACATAAGTTCCATCCCTCGTTATCTAAATCAGGAAGCTAATCTTTTAGCTAATGTTTCTTCAAGATTGATTCCATCTAAAGGAATCCTTACTGATGCCTTCTCGGTTGAATTGCTGTTCAGACCTTCTATGCCTGACAACATAGCAAATTGGAGAGTCTTCAATGATGACCAGCAATTAATCGATTTTTTGACTTTTAAAGATACTTTTAAGGATGCGGTTTTGGACGAGATGACTCACAATGAGGACCTACACAATTTTGCGGTAATCCATAAGCCTTGTTCAATTCAGGAATCTCTCGATCAGGTTAGTGCTCTTCCCAGATCAGTAATCAAACTTGAGAAATTCTATGACTTAAAGGACAAATTTAGAGTTGCAAGGAATTGTAAAACTAATAGCTCCATCATGCAATCTGACATTGTGAATCTAGGAACTGAGCAAAACCCTCAATGTGTAAATCTGGGCAGTACATGTACTTCCCAGGAGAAAACAGCCTTCATTAAACTCTTCAATGAGTTTAAAGACATATTTGCATGGACGTATGATGACCTGAAAACATTCGACCCTAATATCATGCAACATGTCATTCCTATGAAACCGGAGGCTAAGCCTTTTCAACAAAAATTGAGGAAAATGCACCCTAGCCTAGACCCAGCTGTCAAGAAGGAGCTAAATAAACTCCTTTCCGCCAGAATAACTTTCCCTATTCGGCATGCACAGTGGGTAGCAAATCTTGTACCCGTGAGGAAGAAAAATGGTGACATCAGGTTATGTGTCGACTTCCGAAAACTGAATAAGGTTTCGGATAAAGGCAATTATCCTGTTCCTACAATGGAGAAAATATTGCAACAGGTCTCCGGATCTGAAATGTTTTCACTACTAGATGGTTTTTCAGGATACGACCAAGTGTTGGTATCCAAAGCTGACCAGTTGAAAACAACCTTTAGGATGCCTTGGGGAACCTATGCGTACAGGAAAATGCCATTTGGTGTCATAAATGCCAGAGCAACATTTCAGAGGGCAATGGACATCGCCTCCAGAGGTCTGATTGGTAAGTTTATTGTTATTTATCTTGATGATGTGACTGTCTTTTCAAAAAATAGGACTGATCATTTAACTCATCTCGGGAGAGTCTTTGAGCGTTGCAGGAAGTATGGGATTTCTTTAAATCCTAAGAAGTCTATCTTTTCAGTAACAGAAGGTAAGTTGCTGGGTTTTGTTGTTTCTAAACAAGGCATCAATATTGACCCAGAACGCACCAGTGTCATATCACAGATTTCGATGCCCCACTCAAAGAAGTCCATGCAGTCGTTTCTTGGAAAGATAAATTTTGTTTCTAGATTTATTCCTGGGTTTACGGAAATTGTTCGGTCGCTTCAGAAAATGATAAGAAAGGATGCTGAGTTTAAATGGAACACTGATGAGAACAATATTTTCATGACATCTTAAAAGCTATTGCTGAAGCCCCCACTCTCACTAGCCCAGATTTTTCCAAACCTTTCATTTTATATACGTTTGCTTCTGATTCTTCTTATGCTGTTGTTCTGACACAGAAAAACCAGGAAAATAATGAAGCTCCTATCGCTTTTATGAGTTCTGGTCTCAACGGTGCAGAATTAAACTACCCAGAAGTAGACAAGCAAGCTTTCACTGTTTTCAAATCTGTTAAACATTTCAGGCCTTACTTACTGAAGTCCCACACCAAAGTCGTTGTACCATATTCTGCAGTTAGAAATCTCTTGGTATAGAAGGATCTTGGTGAAAAAAGAGCACATTGGGTCACAGCACTTCAGGAATACAACCTGGAAATAAAACCTTTAAAGATTGTCAGGGGGCAAGGTCTCTGCAAACTAGCAGCTGGGTCTGCGGACAATTCTGAACCTGATCTGTACTTCTTTAGCGAACCTTCTTTATTTGAAAGGGAGGTTTTTTCGGTCTCCACTCTTCCTGATTATTGGTATGACGATATTAAGTTCTTCTTATTGCATGGGACCGCCCCTGAACATTTAGACCCACGTCATAAGAGGGCTTTAAGATTGAAATCTGCACCTTATCAGCTTATTGATAATATTTTGTTTAGAAAGAATTTCGAAGGAGTTCTCCTTCGTTGTCTAGGAGGACATGAGGCTGATAATGTGTTATCTCAACTACATGCAAGACCAGCTGGAGGAAACTTTAGCGGAGAAACTACTTCCCACAAGATACTTAAAGCTGGGTACTACTGACCCACATTGTTCAAAGACGCATATTCTTTCGCCAGGAAGTGCCAAGAATTTCAGAGAGCGGGAGGTAGACTAAAGAAGGCAGCGTTACCCCTCCAGCCGGTTATCATCGAAGTCCCATTTCAGCAATGGGGTCTGGATATTGTTGGCCCAATCACACCAGCCTCTTCACAACAACATAAATACATTCTGACAGCTGCAGACTACTTCACTAGATGGGTTGAATCCATCCCTTTGAGGGTAATCAATTCCGAATAGGTGATATCTTTCCTTGATTCTTTTATTATTACCAGATTCGGTGTTCCAGAATCTTTAATATTTGACAATGCAACTTATTTTTCCTCTGCAAAATTAACTGAGTATGCATTGGATAGGGGTATAAAGTTGAAATATTCAGCTAATTATTACCCTCAGGGTAATGGGTTAGCAGAATCCTCTAATAAAAATTTGATCAAGATTCTGAAACGTACTGTGGCTAACCATCACAGGAATTGGCATACTGCTCTGTCAAATGCTTTGTGGGCTGACAGGGTAACTCCCAAAGCTGCTATAGGAAACTCTCCCTTTTTCCTGGTGTATGGTAAAGAAGCCATCTTACCCCCTCATTTGTTCTTACCCTCCTTACAGCTTTCCCAGTCAGTACATGAGGTACCATGTTCTGCCATGGAGCATCGAATTAACACCTTGCAGAAACTGGAGGAAGATAGGGAGTTGGCTAGAAAAAAATTTGAGAAACACCAGCAGACTGTGAAGTGTTGGTTTGACCTCAGGAAGTCAGTCAGTCGGGATTTGGAAGTAGGTGACTTAGTCTTGAAATGGGACAAGGAACACGAAGATAAAGGAAAACACACAAAGTTCCAATGCCTGTGGCTAGGGCCATTTATTATTATAGAAAAACTTGGTTCTAGTACTTTCAGGTTACAAACATTGGAAGGAGACATTGACAACCTTCCAGTAAATGGTCACCTAATTAAGAGATACTTTTGTTGATCCCCCTCAAGGGATCATCCTGTATATACCTGTGTGGTGTGTTTGCTTGATGCATTTTATTTCGTTGTCTTTTTTATTTATTTGCTGCTTTGTTTGTGTGTTATGAACCTGGTAAATTCATCAAACCTTGAACTGATGGCTCATTTTAAGTTCTGTCATTTATCTGTAAGTTATGCACAAAGACATTACTATCCTGGAAAATGTCATTCTGTTTTGCTTATTGAACAGAGAATGGTGTTTCATTGTTCTAGATTTTACCAGAAAAAGCTCAAACCATGTTAATATTAATTAAGTATATCAGTCTCTGCAAAGATTTGCCCAACGGGATTGGGACAGTACTTGGTAAAGTTATCTATTTAAATCTTTTACGCCATCCCTTCTCGTAAAGAGGATCAGATTCGCCTCCCTATCTGCTAAGATAAGCTCATTTGAGATTAATAATAATTATGTTCTGGACAAGGAGGGACTTGAACATATGCAAAAATCTGAAGGACAGAAAGTCTCATCATGAGCTGATCTACTCAGGATCATAGGTTTGCTTCCAGTAACATTGTCGTCTTCGGTCACCAAGCCTGGGCAATGACCCTTGGACGGAAAAACCTGAGGGGTGAAAGGTCTCATCACGAGCCGGTTCATTTTACTGTAATGCAAACTGGTGACTGACATGGTTACTATTTGGTTACCAAGCCTGAACCATGGCCTTCATGAGGAATAAAATTAAAAGAAAACAGTGGTAACAGTTTCTCCTGACCAGAATTGTACATATATAACTAGCAGACAGGATACTGGCGTTCTGAGGGTTTC
>LPNX010712908.1:2877-53799 GCA_001517045.1 Pseudotsuga menziesii | reverse complement strand
AACGCCTGCTGGCAGCAGGGCCATGCTTGTGGTATTGAGATTTTATCCTTAAAACTGAGCCATTTACTGTCTTACTCTTTGAGGACTAATTTCTGTTTGAGGCCTGATTTTATCAAACAAATCACTGAAACTGTAATTTTCTGGTAAGTTTTAGAACTGTGAAATACTTGAATTTGTTTGAAATGTTAAAACAGTGTATAATGGCTTGTATTAAGGATTTAATTTCTTTATGTGCATGATTTCAGGTTAAGAGGCAGAGATAACTGTTCCGCCCAGCTTGTCGCCATCTATTGTGCCCTGGCTCAACAGCCTTTAAAAAACATTATTTCATCTAACAAAATCCTATTTTGTTTGATGAAATGTTCGAATTTCTCAGTGCAAAATAAAGAAGAATTACAGCTACTAAAACAAGGCCATGTTGTCAGCTACCGAATTGGGGAGATTCGTTGTTTTTAAAGCAACCTTTGCAACTATAGAATATTTAACAAAATCATCACTAATGAGTTATTATTTGTTTTTGGGTTTGAAATTAAGGATAAATATGAGTGATTTCTATATCCTTCGTTTTATCCTAATCTAGAAATTAATCCAAAACATTATGAATTGATTTTGTTGATTTTGTTATTATAATTATTGCTAGGGTTCAAATATTATCAATGGTTGGTTCGTGGTGGTTTTGGTCAAGACCTAGAGTACGTAAGCCAAATGTGTTACAAACCATTCCCGACATATCCTAAGTTCTCAAACCATGTTCGACATTACCACCAATATCTATGCCGATCATTATTATATGGTATGTTTTGCAAAGTCGATTCTTGATTTAATGGTGGGTAATTATGATTATTTATCCGCCACCTTCAAAAGGTAGGTTGAATCCATGGTATGGATGCATGTATTATGGTTATCATCGGGTTGATTTATGTCACAGCCTCTATCCTGATTCACCTATTGCGAAGCCAGCATGCTATCATGACGCTGGTACTTGACCTGTCTATCACGTTTAAGTCTTGGTACGTATCCCTCGTCGTGGATGCCTGTCAATAGAACACCTGTTCTACGTACAGCGAAGGGCCTCCTGTCATTCAATTCAGGGTAAATCATGATAATATCAGTTGTCTAGGGTCTTCGACCATCGTTTGTGTCATCAATCGATTACCACTCCTAGAGCCGATGTCTTCGTTCATGCCAAACCCGTAGGGGTATAGCCTGCGTTTATGCATGGCTTATCCTGTTCATCACCTAGTTTTGCTTAGCCTTTATTCCAAGTGCTCACGATCTCATGTTCTGTCTCTTGATGAGCTCTGGTACCTATTTTGCGTGCAGTTACGCACCTGGACTCAGCCAGTGATGGCACTTGTAGTAAGGGTTGAACCCTGCGAAATGACTTTGTTAAATTCGGAGTCTGAGCTCGCAGTAAAGGTCGAGGATATAGGGTGGATGCCGTTCTTGAAGAAATTCTCTGACTCGAACCCTGAAGTTACTAGGGTTTTTTCTCTCTCCCTAGTTGATTTTCAAGCAGAAGTTGGTGATCTTCGGTTTCGAGTTGATGAACGGTCAATAGCGGCCGCAACAGGTTTGTCCCTGACTGGTCAGAGATGGTTCAAATACCAGAAGATTAATATAACAGAATGGCGGCAGTTGCTTAAAAACCCTGCTCAGGAAGTCTCTTTTCGAACTGGAGTGGCCCGTAAGTATTTCAAGAAAGAATGGCGTCTTGTCCTTGATTTGATTCACCGTTACTTGACCTGTGAAGGCCGGTTATCGTTAGCGTATGTATATCACCTCCAGCTTATGTCTGTTTTTATAGGGTTTCTGTTAAATTTTCCTTATTATCTTTTACATAGCCTGTTCAAAATGTCCAATGCGATTAAAAAAGGCCCTAAACACGTCAGTCACAGCCTCTTTCATCATGGGTTGGTTCGCATGTTGATTGATAGTGAGTTGTTGAAGTTGGGTCAGTCATGGGAGGAATTTGTAGAGTCCAATGGTTTTTCCTCGTTTTGTCACTGCATGTTTAACAACCCTGATGATTGCAGCAAACACAAAGATCCGAGTTCAGTCTCAGTCCCTTCTCTGCGCAAACCTTTGTCAAGTCCTGGCCGTATGAGCCCTGAACCCTGCAAAATTCCCGTGGCCAATCCAGTCGAAAGCGCTGACACTCCGTTAAGGTCTAAGCACGTGAGGAGAGTTTCACCTTTGTCACCAATTACACCCCAAAACAGTATTGATAAAATTGGCAATCGTGGACGAAATCAGCCCAAGGCTAAATTGGTTGGCAGATTCACCAGGAGCATGGCGAAAACTACTTCTGTCAAAACCTCTGTTATTGACAAGGTTCAAGTGGAAACTGTTGTTTTAGATGAGGAAGAATTTGATATCCCTTCGCCTATTGATGGTAATGTCGTTCAGCCTGAAGTTGTTTCGAATCCTGTCAATGAGACTCTTCCTGTTATTGATAAGGATACTCCTGTGCTCGACAAAGAGGTGCAAGAGGATTCGTTTGTTAATGCTCCGACTAAAGAAAAGCCTGTGCACGCAAATTCACCTGGTGTTTATTATGTTGCAGATATGGCTCATCCTTTATTTATTAATTGACTGTTGGATAAAATTCGTAGTATGGAGGATAGGGTAGGTGAGATGGCAGTGAATCGGGATTTAATAAAAGCTGAAAATGCTATGTTAAAGGAGAAAGTTAATGTGAATGATCAACAGCTCCTCCGATTGAGAAATCATAAGAATAAGTTGATTAGGAGGGTTCTCAAATTGCAGGATGAAAATGACAAGAATGAAGAAAAGGTTCGTGAGCTTAACGCTCAGATTGCACTCATGCAGTTCAGGGTTGCTCCCTCGTCGAGTCATTCAAGTGGGGTGAATATCCAAGTCTTTAATGCTCCGGTAAATTTGTAGTGTTTTGGCGGTGTGTTATTTTGATATCAGGTTTGAAGTTTTGATGATCAAGTTTTATTTACAGGTATTTGCTGAGTGTGAAATTGTTTATTAATTATTTTATTTGTTTTTCTATTTTAATTACATTTTAATTATGTTTCTTTTGTCTTGCATCGCAGGTGGTATCATGAATATTTTCCTTCCCCGATTTTGACGATTTCGGTTGTATGGATGATCCCTCTATATCTGGAAGCAAATCGATCTTGCAGGGACTATTTTCCAGGTGCCGTTACCTTATCTGTGTCCTCGATCTTTTGTTATGGACTGAGTATTCACGCATATGCTGAAAATGACATGTTCCCACTTGTCATTTTTATGCGAAATCAGTTAAGGATTTCAATGTTGATTATCTCCAGCGCTTAGAAGGTTTTATTTTGGGGGAAATTAAAAGGTATTTATAGGGCAGATAGCATAAGTGATAGGGGTCGATAGTTTGGGAAAGGGAGGACAAGACCGCTGTTCGATCTATCTGTGACTCGTGACAGTTAACTGTCAGTAGCTACAGTGTTTGGACTGGTGATGTTTGATACATATATACAGTTTTTATACTTTACATATGATTTATAATATCTTTCGGTTTTGCCACTCGTTTTTCTATATTATAAATGTTTGTGATAATTTCCTTGAAGAATTGTGCAAATATCATTTACAAGTATCGATTGTTACTGTTTTCGATCTTGTTGATATGTCATGTTCTGTAATTAATGATTGATATCATTGTTATATAATGTGTAACGACTTCTGTATGGTTTTGTTAATATTTAAATTCCTTTAAATATTGTCAAATGTTTGCATACAGTGTCCATGTCAGCATAAATTGATTATAGGTTAAATTTTCCATTGCTCCTGATCAGGATAGAGAGTACATTAGGATAATATGTGTTTAAGTTTTTATTATATTATTCGAAAAATCCTTTTGATTCAGATCCTTTCATAGGAATTACCAACATTGAGATTATTTCTGTTGTAATTATTGTACACTGTGTGTATTATACATCTCTGTAGGACATTAATTCTGTTAATTTGTATCTTTCTATTCTTGTGTTTATAATTAACTACTTTAAGTAGATTAAATATAACATTTTGTCATCCTGTAATATATAATAAGAATTAACCTTGGTAATCCTAAGTGTAGGCCCGAATAACAATCAGTAGCATTAATTTTAACCTTTAGACTTTTAAATTTCCAGGCTAACAGAACCTTTAAACCTGTCGGGAACAACCATCCCAAACAGCTTGGAGCCTGTCCTAAGGATCCTGGTCTGGGTTGTTTCCCCCGTTGCGTGCTTAGTCAAATATGCCCGTCAATAGCAGGGTTAACGGGCAGGTTCAAAACTATATCAAAACCCAAAAGATTTTCGATGGTAGTGGGATCCACATGGAGGATGCTCACTAGTTGAAGGGAGTCTTAAAACTCAATTTTGATGGGGCGTCAAAAGGAAACCCTGGTATTTCTAGGTTTGGAAGCATTATCTGAAGCCACAAAGGAGAGATCCTTCTCATTTATCATGGGAATATCAGCCATAATATAAATAATGCAGTAGAACTTGAAGGTCTCATTACAGGAATTGAAATTTCAATTGAAGGAAATTGTTTTCCTCTAATTATGGAAAGGGACTCTTAGATTATCCTTGTGATGGCATCCAAGTTAATGCATGGTACTTAAATCTGCAAAATATCTCCCAGTTGGCATCTAGAGAACAGTCTCTCACGTCTCGGATTCTTTCTCTTTCATAATCAGGCCATTTCTTTTCACCGTGTGAAATGCTTGGCTGATTCCGTAGCGGATTGCCTGGATAATGAATGAGTTATTCAATCCTCTCCAATGAAGAAGGGAGGACTCAATATCTTTACCAATTCAAGTCTTGTCCACAATATTTTGGTACACAGGGTACTCCCAAAAGACCGAACACCTAGAGCAACCACTTCAAACAAATAGATCACAGTTCAATACACCGATGTTTGTCACATGGTAAAAACCCTCGAGAGGGAAACAGTCCACGTCCCCAGCCAAATAGCTACTTGGGGCAATTTATTATGCAAAAGAAAGAAAGTTACAAATGAAAAGGGGTTAATACTCTTTAAATAGACATCATGGACCAATGGGGTGCTAAGCCACGGATCAATGGTAGGTATGATCTAAGAGAAGTTGAACCGTCGGATCACTTTATGTATAGAACATATCGTGACCGTCGGATTAAAATATTTACAAATGCATACTAATGCTTACTAAAGAAACACACTTTACCTAATGGATATATTACACAAGTTGATCTTAACTAACTCCTAAGTGTCTAAATATCCTAACATCCCCCCTTAAGAACAACATGGGATAGGATTGAAGGATTTACAAAAGTAACACTATTAGGAGAAGGAAGGAGGCATTAGAGCCTATCCCCCCTTAATGACACATTATTGAACTCTTAACATACATCAAAGTTTAGAAAACTTCACTTTTGTAAGAGACTTGGTGAAGATGTCTGCAACTTGATCATCTGTAGGGCAAAAGAGCATTTCAAGAACATGATCATGAACATGATTTCTGATGAAGTGCATGTGTAGCTCAATGTGTTTGTTGTGTTGATGTACAACTGGATCTTTGGAAAACTTGATGGCACTTTGATTGTCACACCAAAGTGGAGTAGGTTGTTGTTGCTCAAATCCAAACTCTGAAAGGATATGGTGAAGCCATAAAGCTTCCTGACTAGCATTAACTGTGGCTCGATATTCTGCTTCTGATGAAGAAAGAGCAAGAGATTGGTGTTTCTTACAATCCCAAGTGACATGTCTAGATCCTAGACTAAAAACATAACCTGTAGTATACTTTCAATCATCAGGATCGTCATCCCAATCTGAATCACTGAAACCAACCAACAAAGGTTTCCCTCCTGTACTGTAATGGATCCCAAACTGAATTGTACCTTGAATATATCGAAGTATTATTTTTGCTGCTATCCAGTGACTTTCATGAGGTGTTTGCATATAATGGGGAACACAACCAATGGAAAAGGAAAGGTCAAGACAGGAATGAGTCAAGTATAAGAGACTACCAACAAGCTGACGATACAAGGTGGAATCTACTTCAGGGGAAGTGCAAGTGGTAGAAAGTTTGACTCCAAACTGGAAGGGAGAAGGGGTTGGTTTACAATCTTCCATGTGAAAGCGACGAAGAAGGTCACAAGCATACTTAGACTGGGAAAGAAATATTCCTTCTTTCATTTGCAAGACTTGGAGACCAAGGAAATAATGCAAATGTCCTAAGTCTGACATTTCAAAATTTTGGTTAAGACTGGATTGCACATGGGTTAAAAGTTTAGGGTCACTACCAGTAAGGATAAGATCATCAACATAAAGAACAAGTATGACGAGATGGTTTCCTACTTTCTTGGTATAGACATTGGGGTCATAACGGCATCTAGAAAAACCAGTGTCAAGGAGAAAGCTATCCATTTTGGCATACCAAGCTCTAGGAGTTTGCTTAAGGCCATATAAGGATTTCTTAAGGCGATAGACAAGGCTAGAGTTATTATGAACATATCCAGGAGGTTGTTCCATGTAAATTTCCTCCTGTAAATCACCATGTGAAGGCAGACTTGACATCCATTTGATGGAATTCCCAGTTATGTAAGGCTATAAGGGAAAGAACAAGGCGGATGGAGTTCATTTTTGTGACAGGAGCAAAGGTTTCATTGTAGTTAATCCCTTCAACTTGGGAAAAAACTTTGGCAACTAACCTTGCCTTAAGTCTCTCAACACTTCCATCTAATGCATACTTAGTTTTGTAGACCCATTTACATCTAACAAGTTTTCTTCCTTTTGTAAGAGGAACAAGATCCCAAGTATCGTTCATCATTAAGGAATGATATTCTTCATCCATAGCTGCATCCCAATCTGGATTTCCTGAAGCTTCTGCAAAATTTTCTGGATCATGATTCTCAGAAACTTGAGCCAAAAGAGAAGAGGTTCTCTAAAACTGAGAACATGTTCAACGTTGATCTTTAGGATCACCGATAAGATCACCAGCTGGTTCACATGTTGAACAGACCCATAAAAGAAGCATTGGTGCTGGTGCAATTGGAGGAACATGAGCAGGTGGAGGTGGATTTTCATCCTCACTCTTATCATCAGAAACTAGAGCTAGAAACCTGTCAAGGAAGTTGGAAGTAGAAGAAGGCACAATCGACGAATCAGACTCGTAGGCCAAAGATGGAACACCCCCACAAGTTAGGCTCACAGGCCAAGAGATTTTCATCAAATTTAACATCTCTTCTAATGATTATATCATGAGAATGTGGCTGAAGAAGTCTATAACCTTTTACATCTTCAGAATATCCAACAAATATGCACTTTTCACTTTTAGGCTGCAATGCTTTCCATTTTTAATCCAGAATGTGAGCCCATGATTCACTACCAAACACACGGAAGTGACTTACATCTGGTTTAATTTTACTCCTTGCCTCTTATGGTGTTATACCTTGTAAAAATTTAGTGGGTGAGCGATACTATGTAATTTTCACAATTTATGGCCTCAGCCCAATATTGAAGACTTAGTCCCTTAGATTGGATCATACAATTATCCATTTCTTTTAAAGTGTGGTTCTTCCATTCAGCTACACCATTTTGTTGTCGTGTATAAGGAACAGTGTGTTGTTGTTGGATTCCTTGTTTAGTGCAGAAAGTAGTGAACTTTTTGTTAACATATTCTCCTCCATTGTTAGATATTAACTTAATATTTTGATGACCAGATTGTTTTTCAACAAGGGCCTTGTAGGCCAAGAACATGTTAAATACTTTTCTCTTAAGCTTTAGGAAGTAAACCCAAGTACTTATGGAGTAGTCATCAATGAAAGTTAAGAAATATTTGAAACCAGAAAATGAAGCAGATGGAAGAGGACCATACAAGTCACTATGCACAAGCTCCAAGGGAACCGATACATTCCAAGAGGCATGTTTGTCAAAACTGTTCCAATGATGTTTTTCGAGTACACAACCGAAACAAACACCATCCTTGCAAGATACCATCGGAAGACCAGAAACCATATTTTCTTTACATAGTTGTTGCAATGAGCGATAATTTAAATGACCAAATCGCTCATGCCAAAGTTTACTCAAGTTATCACTATGAGCAACAAAAACTGAAGGAAAAGGTGATGACCCAAAGTTGTTAAATTTGTACAACCTAGTAATATCATCAACAATTCCGGTAGCTAGGACATGTTGAGGATCTTTAAAATCCTTGATTACAACTTGGTGAGGTGTAAACATTACAATTTTACCTTCACCAAAACGAGTGATTTGATAGACTGACAACAAATTGCAGGAAATTCTTGGAACACATAGTACATCACTGAAATGAGATTTTTCTACTGGAACTATTCCAGATCCTACAAAACTTAGAGAACTATCATCACCAAAAAATATTTGTTTGGTGTTACATTCATGCATAGTAGAAAACATGGCTTGATCCTTAGATGCTCCATAATCAATGAGCCATTCATTTGAAATAGAAGAAGAAGATGTAGTATAAGAGTAACCAGAAGTACAAACTACATGTCCATGAGAGGTTGTTTCTGAAAATGAATCTAGGTTGATGTGGTGCTTCTTCATTGTTGCTTCCAAGACTACCATCTTCTTGAAACACTTAGATTCATCATGATTATATTTTCCACAAAAATTCCAATGACGCTCAGTCTTCTTTCCTTTTGTCTTGGATCCTTTGTCATTTTTTAAAGAAGGAGCTAACTGAGAGGGTTTGGGACCCTTGTTTAGCTTATTATTGTGAAAGTTTTGTTTCTTGGGAGGCTTGGACTTTTCTTTCTGTTGGGACAATAAGGCTTTCCTAGATGTATCTACATTGTTAATTATTCCAAGATGAATGAGCTTATCTTGCTCTCTAATTAAGGAATCACAAAAAGATTTAATACTAGGCTCTTGATAGCTAGCTGCAGTCAATGATTCTTTCATGGAGTAAAATGTAGATAAAAAAACAGAATATGCAGGTCCAAGTTTGGAAAGAATATGATAAATACATTGTTTGTCTTCTTTCTTAATCTTGCATTCTTCACATAATATTCTAAGAGTTTTATACTTAGATAAATAGTCTTGAATGCATGAAAAATCCCTTGGATTCAAACAAATCAACTCATGCTCAAGTTGATGACCTCGAATTTCATTGTGTTTACCAAACACATATTCCAACTTTTCCCAAGATTTATTAAGTTCATCAATTCCAGATATGTGGAATCGCAAATTAGTAGAGATTGACATCCCAATCAATCCACGAGCTTCATCACATCTATTTTCCCATTTTATTTTCTTATCATCATTATTGGGTTCTGTTTCTTTTACTGAGGTAATTCTGAAAATCCCCCTACTTCGTAGAACATCCTCCATACGATATTTCCATGAGAATTAGTTAGAACTGGTAAGTATAATATCACAAGGGGCGGCCATACTATAAAATAATGGCTGAAAGAATAGAAACTCACTATATGGATGCAAAGAGCTCATAAAATTAGGCTGTTTAAAAAAAACGACACTGAAAACTGATTCTGGATGATGAAGTTATGCTTGATCAAAGAAAATGTTCAAGATGTCCCCAATAGTGACGTGGAAGAAATTAACTTGACCAACTAAAAAAAGAGCCCCCTTCTTCCCAAGATGAACCTTTGACACTCACTTACAAGAAAGTTTCTTTTAAGTGAATCACTTTTGTAAAATACCATCACATACCATGTTCGGGTACACAGGGTACTCCCAAAAGACCGAACACCTAGAGAAACCACTTCACACAAATAGATTACAAATCGATACACCGATGTTTGTCACGTGGTTAAAACCCTCGAGAGGGAAACAGTCCACGGCCCCAGCCAAATAGCTACTCTAATCAATTTATTATGCAAAAGAAAGAAAGTTACAAATGAGCTTCTCATAATCGATCAACTAGCCAAGGACCCTCCATGCTCTTTAAATAGAGATCATGGACCAATTGGGTGTTAAGCCATGGATCAATGGTAGGTATGATCTAAGAGAAGTTGAACCATCAGATCACTTTATGTCTAGAACATAGCGTGACCGTCGGATTAGAATATTTACAAATGCATACTAATGAATACTAAAGAAACACACTTTACCTAACAGATATATTACACAAGTTGATCTTAACTAACTCCTAAGTGTCTAAATATCATAACACACAAGTGCAAAAATATGGCCAGCAAGGACTCCTCTACCCCGGATGCGGGTGACAAGCATCCTACTGGAAATGGTGGCACTGAGTGCTGCAATGCTTTGATGGAAAAACCACGACCAAACAGCCAACATGTCCCACCTCCACCCTCATGGCGGCCATCAGCATTTAAATGTTGTGACTGTAGATGACCCTTCAGTCACGTCCATTGTTGATAGTTGGGACCCCATGGTTTCATCCAACCCCAACGTGGATGACAATCGTCACTCTAGAGAAGTTAATATCATGCGTGGGAAAGCCACGAAGGCAGGTACATCACTCCACCCTCGTCACCCATCCCTCTCTCTAAGGCAACATTAACTATTCACTAATGACGAGGCTCAGTCGACATGCATTCATAAAGGTGGTGGACACCAACATTTACCAGTCGTTTTTGGAAATGACCTCATGGTCATTTCGTCTGCTGGCCAAAGTGAGATTCAGCTCTGTCTGGAACTGGAAGGGGCACTGCCCTCTTAATTCACCATTAATGGTTGTTAAGCTTTCTTTAGATATCACTAGGGATACGAAGTTTATGACCCCAGTTTGGCGGTCTCTTCCTTTGATAAGAACTCTGGTTTTGGTTTTTATCCCTTACTTCTGGTTCGGCTTGCTCTCGTATCATTTATCATGTGTGAATTCCTACTTCTTCCTCATTTCTGTTGAGGGAGCCATCTTTCCCACCAATATTTGTCCTAGATCTAAGACTGAATGTCATTACTATTGCATCATGTCTCGGCAGCGTGGAACTCCCCTCCAAGCTAGCAATGGTCGTGGTCGAGCACAACGGAGAGCGCATCTGTTACGGGTTGATGGGTATGACAGTGGGATTTCAACGTCGATCCGTAATCTGATAGATAAATGGGAAACTAGGTTGGTCAATGAAAACCTAGCCAAAGGAATCACAAGAGGGAGCCCGAACCACTACTAGATAGTAAAGAATATGATGGGTTCACTAATGAAGGAGATGGTGGGTACCCGGAATCATTCACGAAGTTTAGTCCTACAGGAAAAGACCAAGATATTGGAATTACACATTGTACTCACTCACAGAGATGCGATGACTGCATGGAAGAAATTAGCTTTGGGACTCAGCACGCTGGGCGAAGGTGGAATTGGTAGATTCTCGACAGTTTCGATGGGGTCAATGAACATGGGATCGATTCTTGCTACGCCTCATTCATCGACTGTGCCTTTCCCAACACTGTCCTCAATTACCCAGTTGCAACACAAATGGGTATGTGATCCTAATGTTTCGGTTTGCAAAACTGCTCCTCTTCCTGTCAAGCTGAGTGAACCGTCAACGGATGAGGAATTCTGCAAAGCCTGCTCGATTCATGAAGAAATCCAGGAGACTACGGACCCTTCTACCATGACCTAGTGATGCTCTGCAGTTTGCTTGGGTCTTTTAGTTTTTTCACCACGCTGGTAGTTTTTGTTTATATCTAGTATTTGCATGTTACTGTTTTTATGGTTTTCCTATGAACATACTTGCTCTGTCAACTTTGGCATAACCCCCCATCTTATGAACGGGTTACTAGTTCTATGGTTTTCCTATGAACATACTTGCTTTGTCAACTTTGACATAACCCCCCATATTATGCATGGGTTAGTGGCTTTTTGATAATTACTGTTAAATTTGTATGTCGTGTTAAAATTGCAGCAGGCCCCCATCTGTTGAATGGTTTATTGTTCCTCCTCTTACAAATACTGATGGATTTTCTATTTTTTACGGACTGGGGCGCCAAGGTTTAGACCATCCCCACTCAACTGTCCAGAATGCTACATTCTGTACTTTTTTTTGTTTGACTAGTTAATACATTGCATACTTACACAAAAAAAACTGAGAGGAATCAGAACTAAAGTAGTCGTTAAAAGAGTGTTTGCTAGCCCACAAGGGGAAATAACAAATAGCAAAATTTTTTGAGTAAGAACTCAAGTGATGTAGGTGGCATCTTCCCCAAAATCAGGTCAAGACTCGTCGTGGAGCATTAAAGAGCAAGTGGCTCATAAATGACCAAGTCCTAGGCAAAATACTATAAAGTAGTATGTCCATCGAATAAGAAGGAGGTTGGAGATGAAATGGGAAATAATTTATTTATGCAAAGAGATGGAGCATTGATCGAAATTTTCCCTTTTGGTTCAACAAACAGGCTTGGGGGTTCTAGAGAAAGTAATTTTGGTTGTTCTAGGAGTTTGTTGGGAGGAGCAACATCCTCAGTTATGTTTTCCCATTAGTGGGGACAAGTTCCTTACTGAATCATCTAACACTTTAGTCTTGATAATTAAATTCTACAAGTATATTATAATTTTGAGTGCTTTTATATACTGAAATTATGCAATGCGTTAATTAATTTTCATTTAACCTGTTTATTATTATTCTTGATTTACTCTATTATTAGTCAAATTTCTTATGCACAGAAATGGATAAATCACACTTACTTTTCTATAAGGAAATTTTAAAAAACATTTTGCAAACTTTACAAATCTCATATAGAATGTCCCAATATTAAGTTAAATAGATATCAATTAAACTCATTCATTCTTCAAGCAATTTATAGATACACTAAGGAGATCCAAGAGGTTTTTCTTCACAGACTTAAAACAGACTTAGAGATGACAAGCTTCTTACAGATACTACTCCTCTGTTCCAACTAAACACAAATCTACACTCTTTTACCAATCTCTGTTTCAGTTTTTTATATATATAGAAATAACAGATCCAAGACAAAATATCGAACGAAGAAATAACCAATCTAAAATAAACATTTAACTAAAACATCCAAGATATACTTTTCACAACAAATGGAGAATCATTTCAAAAATTTTAGATTACAAATCTAGGAACCAGTTACCATCCAAATCAAATCTATATCCAAATCAAACTAACACTTAAACAAAAAAACCGTATAATTGAATTCAAGATGTTTGTGTGCCAATCTTCCCAAATCACAATGGATTTTCAAATCGCAATACCGTACCCAAATTTTTAATAATCAAACTTATCTTAAAATCGATGGAGGTTGTAAAGCCTTTTCTCCAACACTTTGAGTAGAGTAACCCAGTATGTAGTTGAAAGAGATGCGCCAACATTATACATGCACATGAGCTTGTTAACTTTAGTATAACCGTGGTTATAATCAAAACACGGATTTTCTAATTAAAAAGGGAAAAAGGACAGTGTTTCTCACCTCATGATAGAGTAATGGTTCTCTTGAGAGGAGCTAACCGTGTCATCGCTCATTCCGACCCTTAAGCCACCCTTCATCCATATTTAAAGGTTTTAAGCTCTCTAGTAAACCTTTTCCAAACTTATAACTCTGCATACAAGAAATGCAAGTCGTGAATAAGGTAAAACTCCTTTAAAACACCTAAACCATGCGCGTACCAAAGAGAATCTTACCCATGAATGAAGGTTGGGTTGTAAGGGAAAGGCTAGACTCATCCCAATTGTTTGGGTGACCATTTTCTAGTACCCTTGCCTCACCTGCCAAAATGTAGAATTAATATTCTTTTTTATATTGAATTGCTCATTAAACAAAGACACAGGAAGAAAGTCTTACCTTCATCAAACGCTCAAAGGGTCGAGGGTTTTCTCCTTCTAGATCTCCATTACTTCCTTTTCCCTACACATTCAAATAATTTCAAGTTTAGCCTCTTGTTGCAGCATGCGAAAACTTCTATTGAAATAGAGTTTAAAACTTAAAAACAAAACTAATTACCTTCTAAACCCTTGTTGGCTTAGGAAGCTTCTCAACTAGTAATCAAAGGCAAGCAGACCGAGGTTTCCATCTTACCACACGAAAACAAAAAAATGGTTGAGATTGTGTAAAGGAGAAAGAGCGGCCAAATAGGCTGTTAAACATCATTAATCACAACATATAGTTGTTCATTAAACCAAGCAAAGCATTTGCAGACATGCCAGAAGGCAAGTAAGGTCACAGCAAGCACCATTGTGCAACAAGAAAGATTCAGAACTAAACCACCATCAACCACCACAACAAGCAGAAAAAAAACCTCACGACCAAGTAAATGTGCCGGTAAAACCCTAAATATATTTGCAATGATAAGGATCAGGTAGAGGACAAATGGAGGGACATGATCATTTTCTTTCCACGAAAAGCATGTGAGGCATCCAACCCCATTAACTATGCCTAGTTGTGCTGTCAACTCGCAGGCTAAGGCTATGACAAATTTAAAACTTCATTAAAATCCCTTCTCCCTCTTGAGCTGGCATCCACCTTGTAACTCCCTTTAGCCACATGCCAAACTTGGGCATAGGGAAAACTATAAGTTTTACCTTGTATTATTTTTTCCCCCACATCGCATGTAAATCCTGCAAGGCTTGCACACCCCCTTATGCCAATGTAAGTAGAAATAAAACTTTAAAATAACACATAATTCAAAGCATATGTCTAGAAACGCATGGCATAGGACTAAAGTCCAAAACCTAAGATTTAATCCAAGGTAAATAAAATATTTTATTTCATTAAAACTTTAACACATCACCTTGGCGAGAGCTACATTTTCGATTTCGACATAGTCGGAGTTAATGCCAGATGAACGACAAGCCTTGTCGTCATACAAGTAAGAAGTTCAATTAAAATTATCCATGCATACATGTAAAAATAATCTTACGACTAAAAAAAACACCTAGCAACATTTAAGTATATAAATTATATTAAACAAAAAAAAATATGGTGAAATTTATGGGTATGTGAGAGAGAAGTCGATTCCTCCTCAACCCTATGCAGAAAACGAATGATGGGACCCACTATTCCATGGACTTTTAAGTTCTCTCATACTAAAAATTTGTCACTCAAAGCTAGCTAACAAAAACATTTTACCTTTAATGGAGACTGGCTTTTCCATAGAAAATTAATCCACGAGCTGGAAGCATGCTTATTATAATTATCCAAATAATCTTTTGTGCTAAATTTGCTAAGACTTTTCCATTCCTTGTGTTTTGATCACAAACAAAAAAATATCTTTGTTATCATCCAAATTAACGTCAGCTGAGAAATATCTCTGTTATTAACCTTTATATAAGTAAATAATGAAAAATTTCAATTATTAATTTCTTAAAAATAAAGTATTCATAACTATTTACATGTTCAACAATTAAGTAGTTATTGACATGTTCAAAAAATCAAGTCCATCCAGGCCACCTCCGGTCGACCCTACACAAATGTCCAAACTAAAAATATGTCCTTGCTTTTGGTAGAGTTAGAGTAAATCTAAAAAAGAAAGAATCCCTTTTACTGATATGAAAATGAATGAATACATAGCCATGAGGTGTAGATCAATAGGCCTTTGTGGGGTTTGGTCCTCATGAGGTCTCATGTTCAAACCTCATGGTGAGGGGCGAGATGGATAGGAACAACCTTGAGGTTTGATGGTTACCCCGATAGAAGTACGGTTTCAATTCCTACGGAGGAGGTGTATGTTCTGCAAAGCAGCACCCCGGAAAATTCATGTACGACTACAGTGGCAGTCGTACTCTCATTGTAACCTATCAGATTCAAAGGCTAACCCCAACTCATGAGTTTGGTATCCAAGTAATTCAGTTCGTTGGGCGGCATGGAGAGTTTCTCATGGTTGGAAAAAAAAAAAGAATGAATGAATACCTGCGTGAATGGGTTAAGAATAATTTTGTAAAAAAAATATTTCCATTTTCTTTTTTAAAAGGCTGAAATTTGACGGTCACATTTAGTCATCAAATAAAATCTTTATAATATTCTAATATTTTTATTAAATTTATGTAAGTTAATAACTTGTCAATTTAATTTCACATTTATAAATAGTTAACTTTTTTAAGTAAAATATTGGTGATTGATTACAAATGGCTAAACTGAAATATGTTTTTTTTTTTTAATTTTAGTGATAATAAACTAATTTCAAGTAAAATGTCAAAGATAGGGTTATTTGTTGATGGGGCTAAATGAATTTCATTTCATTCACCCAGATTCAATTCTGTTGAGACATGTATATTAATAAGTACTTACAAGTGGACAAAATGAAAACTACTAAGTCACATATATAAATATATGACTAAGGGTGAGGTTAGAATAACTTTGTAAAAAAAATACTCCCATTCTCCTCCCCTCATCCCATAATAGATATATAAATATAAAAAATAGGATTTACCGATCTGTTTTCGCGAGTCTAAACGTCTAGCGTGAAGGTAGGGTTAGAATTAGAATAAAAACATATATATGTCATTTTGGTTTAGGTAAGGTTAGAAAAAAAATATGTTTTCTAGGGTTAGAATTAGAATAGCATGAAGGTAGGGTTAGAATTAGAATAAAAACATATATATGTCATTTTGGTTTAGGTAAGGTTAGAAGAAAAAATATATTTGCTAGGGTTAGAATTAGAATATATATATATCATTTTGCTTTAGGTAGAGTTAAAAAAAATATTTGCTTTTGGTAGGGTCATAAAAAAAATACATATGCGGTTTTGCTTTTGGTGGGGTTAAAATTAATTTGAAAAAGGAAAGTGTTTGATTTTGTGGTCTATTTGTGGACTTTGTGGAATTAAGTAAGACTTTTTAATTCCCTTAAAGTAAGTTTTTTTTATTCCCAAAAAGTTGAACATAATGGGCTAATTTCTGATAATAATAATAAAAAATTGCAATTTTTTGTATTTTATTTTATCAATAAAATATGCTAAGATGTGATGTTTATCTTCATTTATCAAAAAAATTATAATATTTGAATATTGACATTTATCTTTATTTATCTGAAAATATTCATAACATTTTAATATTTTTATTAGTATTTAAATAAGTTAATAACTTTTTTATTTAATTTTACAATTAAAACTAATCAAGTATTTAAATAAAATATTAATTACATCAATATGTGTTTTTATTTCAGATTTTGGGGTGGACAAGCATCTATGTATTTTCTAGATTGGTTATGAGACAATTGTATTGCCTAGATTCATTTTATAGCAGTGGTTCCAAATTCAAAATAAACAATTATATATATATATATATAGATATAGATATAATTGGTTGTTGATGCATGGATAATTGTTTGTGTGAAATAACTCATTTAACTAGAAGAAAGCGAGAACAAGTAAGCGATAACTTATTAGTGACACTTAACTTTTTTTTTCACTTGAAAAAATGACAGCCTTATATTATATAGAGCTATGTCAAAATACAACAAAGCTTTTACATAAAAAAAATCCAATATTGATAGCATAATCAAAATTTACATTATACCCTCATAAAATTTCATCAATACTAATTAGATAACTATTCTGCCTTTATGGCATTTTAGTCCAACCTTACTTCTTTAGCAATAAAAAACTCACCAAACACAAATTTACACAAATTAAATCACTGTGCTAATGATTACTTATAAATGGACAAAATGAAAAATCGTAGCCGACATACAAATATATGAGGCACATAAGGTAAGAATAACTCTGGACAAAATGAAAACCGTTGTCCCATATATAAATATATGAATGAAGGTTAAATTAGAATAACTTTGTAAAAAAATACTCCCTTTTCGTCACCTAATAGATATATAGGTGAGGGTAGGGTTTGAATAACTTTGTAAAAAATATATCCTCACTCTCTTCATGAAAGTATGTCCTTTTGCTTTTGGTGGGGTTCCAATAACTTTGGAAGATAAAAAGATTCCCTATTCTGTTTTCATCAATCCAAATGTCTAGGAAATTTCCTCAAAAATCAGGTGAGAGTATATTCCTCAAGTCCTTTAAGCATATTTTCCTTGCAGTCCAGCTATATACCTCTAGGTTCGCTGGTTTGCTTGCTCAGAGTTTTAGTGTGAGATAGAAAATTCGAGGAACCTCCATATTATTGGCAGCAATATTAGCCTTTGCAGTGTACCCCCATAGCTCTAAAGGATTTTGTGTTGTCACTACTTGAGATTGGGAAACTTTTTAAAGAGATATTCAGCCATTTGAGGGAGTGTTTTAAGGGGATTAGATATATCACTTCCTGTAGAGAGGAGTGATTGAAATAAAATAATGTGTGGGTTTATCTGTCTGAGTATTGACAAGGCAATCAAGCAGATACTTCATGACATAAATAATCAAGGTCGCTACAAGGAAGAGTTGAAGCATCTGAAAGAATTGGTAACGAGCATAGAGGCTACCATAAAGCAAATCTAGCATTATCGCCCGCTAATCACTTGGAAAGAAATCCCAGCGGTTAATGAATGGCTTAAGAGCTTTAATGGGTGCCTCGATCAGTTGGACAAGCATCTACAAGAAGCGTCTGGAGTGGCCCAAAACAATGTTGTGTCAACACATCAGGTTATTCTTTGTGATCAAATGAGCGAAAAGATCAGGGATTTGACAACAAATATTGCCCAAGATCTACAATTGATGTCTAATTTAATTGGCAAGGCCCAAGTTGAGGCGATAGTAGTTGGTTCTAGACACATTACCTTGGCTTGGCAAACAGTGACAACTAGTTCTGGCCTCAGAGACATCTTCGCGCCTTCAAAAAATTCTACATCCATTTCCATTGTAAGGATGGAGTCGATGGACAAACACCAAAAGGCCATTGAGAGAATGAATTTGATGGATGAAACCCTTATAGACCTAGTGGGACAACAAAATACCCTTGAGAGGTTGGAGAAGTTGTTGACAGATAATGAGGAGTTGCATACAACTAAGAAGATTAACGTGCTTGGCAAAGGTGGTTCTGGAAAGACTCTGTTGCTCAAAACACTCTTCAATAGCAAAAAGGTATGCAATTGCTTTAACGATGGCTTCTTGCTTTGGCTGAATGTTTCCCAAAATCCATCTTTTACAAGTCTTAGGAATAAACTCTGGACATAGATAAATATACAAAATAAGAAGGGGGCAGTGAAATATATCAATGAACAACATGTGGAAATATGGATAGCCGTAGAAAATAATGTAGATACCATTAAAAATACAGAGAAAGAAAAGGTAAAAAATTGGGTAAATCAGGCACTGCAGCAGAGTAGCGGGTTTGTTTTGTTCTTGGATGATGTATGGTAAAGTGATGCTGGGGAATTGTTGAATGAATTGGGTATACAAGAGGAAACTGTAACTAACAAGCCCAATTCAATAGTTATTATCAGTTCTAAGGATAGAGTGACACTGCCAAATATGAAAATTGAAGAAGTGAAGGACTTGAATGAGAATGACAGTTGGAATATGTTTCTCATCTTGGTTTTCCAGAAAATAAAAAAAATCCACCAAGAAAGGAAGAGGGCAATATTTTATGCCAGATGTGTCAAGGAATTCCCCTGGTAATAAAAGTAGTAGGAAAGGCCATGGCCGACAGTATTGATTGAAAGCAATGGAGATGGGCATTGTAGAGACTGTCAAACAACAAAAGCATTTGTGATTGTAGAATAGGATTTGGTCTTAAGGCACTCGGCAATGAAGGTGTTAAAATGCAATGTTGATTTCTATGTGTAGAAGCAGCCTCCTTAGAAGATGAAATTCTTTTCGCCCGGCATGTGATTTTGCTGTGGGTAGGAGGAATTCTTTTAGGTAAGATGGTGCAAGAGGAGGGTTATGACTCATTTGAGATGGGATGGATTTATCTCACCATTTTAGAATATCGGTATCTGATTAAGCCCATGATGAGAGACCATGATGGCCGCGTGGTTTGCTTCAAGATCCATGACGAACTGCATAGTTTGGCAATCAAGATTGCTGAGAAGCAAGAAAAATTCTATTGCTCTGTGGGTGGGAGATAAAAAATTTTAAACGAAAACGACTGGTCTTGCAGCACTCAAATTTTCTTGAGAGACAACGAATACCTTGACCAGTCACTAAAAGGTCGACAATTTTGCTCATTGTCAATCTCTGAAAACAGATTTTTAAAAAATATTCTAGGAAAGGTGCTTGGGAGTATGTCCTCCCTTAAGTTTCTGGATTTGAGCTGGACAGGAGTGTTTCCATTACCAGATACTTTAGGAAAATTGAAATAGCTAGTATGCTTAAGGTTAATGGGAATGCCTATCAAAACACTACCAGAATCTCTTGCAACTTTGGTAAACCTAGAGATCCTTGACCTTAGCTTTTCTAGCATCAAAGAATTGTCATCGGGACTTCATATGTTGAAATCATTAAGGTATTTTGGGCTTAGCCATTATAAATATCTACAATATTTTCCTCGTTGCATCTCGACGCTTACATCTTTTCAATACTTGCATATGATTGAATGTCAGAGCCTCTGGAAAAACGATGAAGGGCATGATGGCAAGAAAGGGGCTTCTAACAACCTCTAGACAAATGCTTAACGAAAATATTGCTGATATTTTTATGAAGGAATTTTTCAGATTGCATGGTGTACCTAAATAGTAATTTTGAACATAGATGCTTAATTTACGGGAAATTTTTGGAAGGATTTATTTAAAGGTTTAGGCACACAATAAAATTTTAGCACCGCATATCATCCTCAGACCAACAAACAAACGGAAAGGCTAAATCGTGTTTTGGAAGACATGATTAGAATGTACGTAATGGATAAACCAGGTAAGTGGGGAGATTATTTGCATATAACAATCATTTTGAAGCTTCAGTTGGATTAAGTCCATTTGTGATACTATATGGATGAAAGTCTAATAATCCAATTTATTTGAGCAGTCCTGATGACAAACTAATGTTAGGACCTGAAATATTGAAAGATATGGAACTAATAGTGAAACAGGTCCAGTATAATTTGAAGGTTTCCCAAGATAGGAAAAAACTTTATGCCAACATAAAAAGAACTCGTCGATAATTCCAGGTAGGAGATCATGTTTATGTAAAGTTAAAACCCATAAAAAGTTCCTTAAGGTTGGGAAAATACTCAAAATTGGCATCCATGTATTGTGGACCATTTGAAATTTTAGCAAAAATTGGACCAGTGGCATATCAATTAGCATTACCACCTACAATAAAAGTATATAATGTTTTTCATGTTTTAATTTTAAAGAAATACATTCATGATGCTACTCATGTGACTGACTGGAATGTTATACAGGTGGAACCCGAAGGAGAATTTCAAGCAGAACCAGAACGTATTCTCAACAGGAGAGAATTGTTACTCCGGAATCGTATCATCGGACAAATGAAGGTGCAATGGAAGCACCTTAGTCCAAAGGAGTCCACTTGGGAATTGGAAAGTAATATCCAAGAAATGATATTCAGTTCTATTTCAAAGTTAAATAATGGAAGAATAAAAGGACGAAGAAATAATAACACCGAGGACAGTGTTTATCTTAAAGGGAAGGTGTATGTAATACACCAAATAATTATTAAATTGTTAATTACTTTGAATAATTTTTTTATATTTTAACAAATAAAGTCAAAATAAATGTAATGGAATTATTATTATTTATTAATGAAATAACTAAGAGAAATCAGAACTGAAGTAGTCGTTAAAAGAGTGTTTGTTGGCCCACAAGGGGAAATGACAAATAGCAAAAGTTGTTGAGTAAGAACTCAAGTGATGTAGAAGGCATCTTCCCCAAAATCAGGTTAAGACTCCTTGTCGAGCATTAAATAGCATGTGGCTCATAAATGACCAAGTCCTAGGAAAAATAATATAAAGTAGTATGTCAATCGAATAAGAAGGAGGTTGGCGATGGAATGAGAAATAATTTATTGATGAAAGAGATGGCACATTGATCAGAATTTTTCGTTTTGGTTCAATGAACAGGCTCAGGGGTTCTAGAGAAAGTAACTTTGGTTTCTCTAGGAGTTGGTTGGAAGGAACAACATCTTCAGTTCTGTTTTCCCATTAGTGGCGACAAGTTCCTTACTGAATCATCTAACGCTTTAGTCATGATAATTAAATTTTGCAAGTATATTATAATTCTGAGTGTTTTTATCTACTGAAATTATGCAATGTGTTAATTAATGTTCTTTTAACCTGTTTATTATTATTCTTGATTCTACTTTGTTATTAGTCAATTTTCTTATGCACAAAAAATGGAGAAATTGCACTTACTTTTCTATAAGGAAATTTAAAAAAATTATTTTGCAAACTTTACAAATCTCCTACAGAATGTCTCAATATTAAGTTAAATGGATATCAATTAAATTCAATAATTCTTCAAGCAATTTATAGATACGATAAGGAGAGCTAAGAGGTTTTTCTTCGGAGACTTAAAACAAAGTAGATATCAATTTACAATCACAACACATATCAATTTTAGAGTCGAGAGGCTTCTTATAGAGACTATTCCTATGTTCCAACTAAGCACAAATCTACACTCGTTTACCAGTATCTGTTTTAGTTTTTAATATATATAGAAATAACAGATCCAAGACAAAATAACGAACTAAGAAATAACCAATCTAAAATAAACATTTAATTAAAAGATCCAAGATATACTTTTCATAGCAAATGGAGAATCATTTCAAGATCTTTAGATTACAGATCTAAGAACCAGTTACCATCCAAATCAGATCCATATCCAAATCAAACTAACACTTTAAAAAAAAATTATAATCGAATTCAAGATGTTTTTGTGCCAATCTTCCAAAAATTTACCCTACAATCTATTTCTTCCCAAATCACAATGGATTTTCAAATCGCAAAACCATACCCAACTTTTTAATAATCAAACTTATCTTAAAATCAATGGAGGTTGTAAAGCCTTTTCTCCAACACTCTGAGTAGAGTAACCCAAGAGCTCTGCCTATCAGCATGCTTTAAAAATTGATGCATACCTTGATATGAAGCGTCAATCCAGTATGCAGTTGAAGGAGATGCGCCAATGTTATACATGCACACAAGCATGCTAGTGTTAATATAACCGTGGTTAGAATCAAAACACATATTTTCTAATTAAAAAGGGAAAAGGGATAGTATTGCTCACCTCAAGATATAGTAATGGTTCTCTTGAGAGGAGGTAACCGTGTCACCGCTCATGCTGTCCCTTAAGCCACCCTTCATCCACATTTAAAGGTTTAAGCTCTCTAGTAAACCTTTTCCAAACTTGTAACTCTACATACAAGAAATGCAAGTCATGAGTAAGGTAAAATTCCTTTAAAAAACCTTAACCCTATGCGCAGCAAAGAAAATCTTACCCATGAATGAAGGTTGGGTCGTAATGGCAAGGCTAGACTCATCCCAATTGTTTGGGTGACCATTTGATGGTACCCTTGCCTCACCTACCAAAAGATAGAATAAATATTCCTTTTTTTTATATCAAATTGTTCATTAAACAAAGACGTGGGAAGAAAGTCTTACCTTCATCAAACACTTAGAGGGTCGAGGGTTTTCTCCTTCTAGATCTCCATTCCTTCCTCTACCCTGCACATTCAAACAATTTCAAGTTTAGCCTCTTGTTGTAGCATGCAGAAACTTCTATTGAAATAGAGTTTCAAACTTAAAAACAAAACTAATTACCTTCTAAACCCTTGTTGGTTTAGGAAGCTCCTTAGCCAGTAATCGAAGGCAAGCAGGTTGAGGTTTCCACCTTACCACACGAAAACAAAAAAAAGGCCAAGACTGTGCAAATGAGAAAGAGTGGCCAAACAAGATGTTAAACATCATTAAGCACAACATCTAGTTGTTCATTAAACCAAGCAAATCATTTGCAATCATGCCAGAAGGCAAGTAAGGTTGCAACAAGCACCATTATGCAACAAGAAGGATTCGGAACTAAACCACCATCAACCACCACAACAAGCATAACAAAAACCTCACTACCAAGTAAATGTGACAGTAAAACCCTAAAGATATTTCCAATGACAAGGATCGGGTAGAGGACAAATGGAAGGCCAAGATCATTGTCTTTCCACAAAAAGCATGTGAGGCATCCAACCCCATTAACTATGCCTGGCTGCGGTGTCAACTCGCAGGCTAAGGCTATGACAAATTTAAAACTTCATTAAAAACCCTTCTCCCTCGTGAGATGGAATCCACCTTGTAACTCCCTTTGGCCACATGCCAAACTATAAGTTTTGCCTTGTATTATTTTCCCCCCACATCTCATGTAAAGCCCGCAAAGCTTGCACACCCCCTTATGCCAATGTAAGTAGAAATAAAATTGTAATATAACACATAAGTCAAAGCATATGTCTAGCAACGGATGGCATAGGACTAACATCCAAAACCTAGGATTTAATCCAAGGTAACTAAAACAATTTATTTCATTAAAACTTTAACACATCACCTTCGTGAGAGCTGCATTTCGGTTTCGACATAGTCAGAGTCAATGTGAGACAAACAACAAGCCCTGTCGTCATACAAGTAAGAAGTTCAATTAAAATTATCCATGCAGACAAGTAAAAATGATCTTACGACTAAGAAAAACACCTAGCAACATTTAAGTATATAAATCATATTAAACAAAAAAAATTAAGGTGAAATTTATGGGTATGTGAGAGAGAAGTCGATTCTTCCTAACACATGTTGGGACCCACTATTCAAGGGACTTTTAAGTTCTCTCATACTAAAATTTTGTCACTCAAAGCTAGCTAACAAAAACATTTTACCTTTAATGGAGACTGGCTTTTCCATAGAAAATTAATCCACCACCTAGAAGCATGCTTATTATAAATCTGCAAATAATCTTATGTGTTAAATTGGCTAAGTAAATAATGAAAAAATGTAATTAAAAATATAAATTATTAATTTCTTAAAAATAAAGTATTCATAACTATTTACATTTTCAACAATTAAGTAGTTATTGACATGTTCAAAAATCAAGTCCATGAGGGCCACCTTAGGTCGACCCCACACAAATGTTCAAACTAGAGTTAGAATAAATCTGTAAAAGAAGGATTCCCTTTTACTGTGGGAGGATACGAAAATGAATGAACACATGAATGGGTTAAGAATAATTTTGTAAAAAAAATATTTCCATTTTCTTTTTTTAAAAGGTTTAAATTTGACGTTCACATTTAGTCATTAACTAAAATGTTTATTATATTTTAATATTTTTAAATTTCTATAAGTTAATAATTTGTCAATTTAATTTTATATTTATAAATAGTTAAGAATAATTTTGTAAAAAAAATATTTCCATTTTTTTTAAAAGGCTTAAATTTGACATTTACATTTAGTCATCAAATAAAATGTTTATAATATTTTAATATTTTTAAATTTATATAAGTTAATAATTTGTCAATTTAATTTTATATTTATAAATAGTGAATTCTTTTAAGTAAAATATTGATGATTGATTACAATTTGCTAAACTGAAAATATGCTCTTTTAATTTTAGTGAAATCTGTTGAGACATATTCGGCTTTGATTCTCTTTGTAATTTCTTCTATTTTATTCTATTCATTAAAATATGCTAAAATATAATGTTCATCTCTATTTATAAAAAAAATTATAACTTTTGAATATTAACATTTATCTTTATTTATTAATAACACTTTAATATTTTTATTTTTACACTTAAAACTAATCAAATTTTAAAAATAAAATATTAATAATTAATTACACATGGACAAAATGAAAACTAGTGACCACATATAAATCTATGAGTGAACATAAGGTTATAAAAACTTTGGACAAAATGAAAACTACTAGACCACATATATAAATATATGAGTGAGGGTTAGGTTAGAAAAACTTCATAAAAAAATACCCCATTTTCCTCCCCCTAATCCCATAATAGATATACTAGCATACCCCTAAAACGGGGAAATGAAACACCAAAGAAAACTTTAATATGTTGTAAAATGAGAGAAAGTTGTATGTATATACATAATATAATTTAATGTGTTTAAAGCAAGTCTAACTAATGTATGTAGTGAGAGTAGTTGATGAAATTGAAAAGAAAACTTTATTGCAAGTACCAACAAGGAATAAATAGAAACCCATGTAAAGAATGGCAAGTAAAATGAAATGTACATCACCAATTGATAAATGTAATTTTTCTAAACTTTGCATGATCATTCCAATTATGACAAACAAGAAAATGTAAAAATTATATAACATGTAATCTCCTTCCTTAAATATTGAACATTAAAAATATATATTTATTTTATTTTAGTGTGAAATGCATATTTGAGATAGCATTAGAAAATGATGACATCTAAAGTTAATATACCAAGTATATTAACTTTACAAGTCTAACATCTTTCGTATGTCATCCTTTTGTAATGCTATCTTGCAATTTATGCATTACAAGATATAAAAATATATATTTGCATAGCATTCTTGGCTTGCAAGATATCAAAATACATGGTATCAAAACAACATGTATTTTGGTACCATTGTTTCCGTGCAAGTAAGTAAATTGGTATTTTCTATTATGGAGGAAGAAATTAAAACACAGATGATAGTTTTCAAAGGTTCAATATGTTTTTAAATATACATTTCTAATAGTCTTATGCAAAATCATATTTTTAATATTAATAATTTGGAACTGCCCTATTGCCTTTACTAAAAAGCAAATCATATCATATATCATGTTTCAGATATGAAGTTGTACTTCTACTTGCATTGCTTGTTACGAAAAATTTCCTTAGACAAGAGGCCCACAATCAAATTTTCAAGCATCTTTGCACCTGGACTAGGGTTAAGAACAATTATATCACCCATGACTGAACTACAAGGATCACTTCCATCATCTCTATTTCCTATACACCAGCCACCAGGAACAAAACTCCCATTTGTCCGACCCATGATATATTTGTCTATCTTATCGAGTATGGGATCCATTCTATCAAATGTCCTTGCAAAAGGAGCATTGCTTTCATTCATCTCTTTGAAATCCTTTAGACCAAGAGAATGAGGATGCTTCTTTGGTGGAGTGTCCCATGATATATATAATGCAAGTCATGATTAACAATAGTGTTTTGAAACTCTTGAGCATTGCAAATGACCATGTGAAAATATCTCTACGGAGAAGAAATGAAATTCACATAATATATTAGCATTGGCTTAGGAAGATTATCCCAATCCTAGATACATAATTCAATAAATGAGCGAGATAATGCCATCTAAGCAGAACCTACATTACATAAACAACATAGTTAGATTTCTCTCATCTTATATCTCATGTGAAGATAAGAAAAATATGAAACAGAACTCAACACCTCACATGTGAACAAATTAAATGATGTAGGGACACCTCTCTTTTGTGTAACCTAAAAAAAACATCCAACCACCAATTAGAAAATTTACACATATTCATTACAAGCATGCACATTAAATATGATAGAATTCAATTTCTCTTGACTAAAAAAACCATGAGCATATTATCCATTTCAAATGAACTAAGTTACCTGATGATGTTGCTTATGGTTAGTTCATATACATGGACTTAGCACACCCAATAACAACAACAACTAACATAAGCAAGAGCAGAGGGTTGAGGGTAACCTGCATTTGTAGTTGCTTGCTAACGTGTAATAGTTGAGCCTCTCCCACAAGTGAGGGGAAGGGACAAGCAAGAAAGAATATATAGGAGGCCCGAGAAAAAATCGGCAATCGTCAAACAATGCACTGCTCCTTTGTCTATTATCGTTTTAGAATGGCTGTGTCTTCGACCCCGGGTTACAGAATATTGCCAATTTATTTGAGTGTGTCTTCGGCCCCTGGGTTACAGAATATTACCGATTTATTTGTTCAACCTTGCCTCATTGTGGGGTGAGAAGCTGCAAGATGAGAGATTATGACCTTGAATTGATCATGATAGCCTGCATATCTCATAGGAATTAAGCCTACATGTTGAGATGATCGGTTGATAAGCACCCAAGTTTCATTCTCGGTGTTGTTCCAAGTTCATTTGGGATAATTCTGGGTACTTTGGCCTTAGAAGTATTGTGCAAATGAAACATGTACCATCCAGGATCTATAATAATTGGTCTATCTCGTTCATTCCTGCATATAACATTGTTGAGTACACCACTAGAGGTGGGTACCAAGCCACACATTACCCTGTGCTATATATCGGGTCATTCCACACATTCAGATCGCTTCCCAGCTCATTTGGCAAAGAATTTATTGTCTCCTCATTGTAATCTTCTCTATTCTCCGCGGGACTCTTCATTATTTGATTTTGGTTCAGATGCCTTCTACATGGCGTAGTTCACATTGACCTCATAGAATAATGAGTATGGATTTCATCAAATAAATATGCAACGGCTTGTCAATTTTACAATCGCCAATGATCAATTATACAATAGTCGATGACCAAGGATTTAAACAAATTTATGATAACATATAGCAAGTTGACTGGATTCCTGAAATCCATTAGTTACCGCAAGAGTAAAAATGTACCAGAGTAAAAACAAGTGTTTGCTTAATCAATGCCCAAATATCAAAATAAGGCTGCCATGATGTGGCAAATCATATGAATTTATTAAAAAATGTGAAAGATGTCACATGGACAAAGCATAAGAAATCATTAAAAAATGTGACATAGGTCACATGGTCTTAGTTAAGCATCCAAGTCACATAGCTTAAGAAATAGCACTTTCCATGTTCTTTTACATTTGTTACCTTCACTGACATCGAGAACCATGCGATTGTAAATTAGCAATAGCATAGCAATTATGGGGTACTTTGCACTAGTTATGAACTAATTATGATCCATCAAAGTTAGACCTTAAGCGCTTTTTCACAACCCAACACTGAATATTCAATAAGTTTGAACTAAAACAAATTGGAAAGAGAATACAAATCTCTAATGTATATGCTAATGTTCTTCTAAGGGATAAACATGAATGTTGGGATTCCCTTAAATAATATGGAAAGGATCAGACTGGTAGGCGATGATCTAAATATGAGCTTGGCGCTAGAAAAAATCTGGCTCAATTACTGATTCGTAATAAGCAATATGCTTATGTGAAGCCTTGGGTGGAATATCAAGCGACTTTGAAGTTTATGCAAGGATTAATATTCCTCATGCCTGGATTTGCTGGAAAACTATTGAATAGGCTAAGATTTCTTTCTTTGTTCAGGTTAAAGAGGTGGTTATATGTTCATTTTCTATTACATTTGAATATGCCCATTTCCTACTCCCTCCTTAGATAGAATCCTTGGATTTTCAAGGGGCTATCGCTCTTCACTTGGATGCTTTCAATCATCAATGAAACCACTTGGGCATTTGGAATTGAAATGTGAATACCTGGAAAGTTGAAACTCTGTGTGAGACAAGCAGCTTATGGATTCCAGCACCCATATTTGTCGAGGAAAATAATGATTTCTTACACAAGATACACAAAGGGCTGCAAAGTCCAAGGTAATATTTAGAACTCAAATATGAGGACGTTCGGGCCATTTTCCACATTTGTTATTATTATGCTCATAAAACCGATTGGATTCTTCATACCGTTCTTTCTACAAGATTTTGAATTACTATGTGTATTGCAGAGTGTCCCAACCATATTTGGTCTAAATAAATGTTCTATGGGTATTCATCGTCAAGTTTTTGGCTTTATTTTGGATGATATCAGCGTCCTTGTGCTCTGTCCAAGCTTACAAAGCCGCTTTGATTTTGTTCAATTTATCAAGCAATAATCTTTCAAAGTAGCCCTAGTCCATCGCTTCCTCTTCTAAATTGCGCCATAGGTATCTCTTTGACAATGAGATTCAAAAAATATCTCTGCCATTTCTAGAGCAACACATTCAGTTGTTGTGCCATTCATTGAATTTTCCTTCTCGACATCACCACCATGATGGCGGCCATGACAGCTCAACCGAGGAGGCACACCACCATGATGGCAGCCACAAATCCTCAATAGAGGAGGCACATGATTTTCACAAATATGTTCCAAAGAGTTGCATGGCGGTGAAGAAGAAGACCGACAACGTTTTTGTAGGCGGTTATTTTTTTATTTTAAATTTAATAAATACAGGGGCAACTCCTCATTAACTATCAAAAGACGATGAAAGCTAGAGTAGATTCGTCCCTTAACTAACACCTTCGGTAGTATTTCTATAATAATTGGTCTAGCTCGTTGATTCCTGCATATAAAATTGTTGAGTACACCACTAGAGGTGGGTACCAAGCCACACGTTACCCTGTGCTATGTAGCGAGACGTTTCGCACATTCAGATCATTTCCTAGCTCATTTGGCAGAGAATTTACTATCTCCTCATTGTAATATTCTCTATTCTCCATGGGACTCTTCATTATTTGATTTTGGTTCAGATGCCTTCTACATGGCATAGTTCACATTGACCTCATAGACTAATCACTATGGATTTCATCAAATAAATATGCAGCGCCTTATCAGTTTTACAATCGCCAATGATCAATTATACAATGGTCGATGACCAATGATTGAAACAAATTTATGATAACATATAGCAAGTTGACTAGATTCCTGAAATCCATTAGTTACAGCAAGAGTAAAAATGTACCAGATTAAAAACAAGTGTTTTCTTAATCAATGCCCAAATATCAACATAAGGCTTCCATGATGTGGCAAATCATAAGAATTTATTAAAAAATGTGAAAGATGTCACATGGACAAAGAATAAGAAATCATTAAAAAATGTGGCATAGGTCACATGGTCTTTGTTAAGCATCCAAGTCACACAGCTTAAGAAGTAGCACTTTTCATGTTCTTTTACATTTGTCACCTTCAGTGGCATCGAGAACCATGCAATTGTAAATGAGCAATAGCATAGCAGTTATGGGGTACTTTGCACTAGTTATGAACTAATTATGATCCATCAAAGTTAGACCTCAAGCACTTTTTCACAACCCAACATTGGATATTCAGTAAGTATGAACTAAAACAAACTGGAAAGAGAATACAGATCTCTAATGTATATGCTAATGTTCTTCTAAGGGTTCATCAATGTTGCGATTCCCTTAAATAATATGGAAAGGATCAGACAGGTAGGCGATGATCTAAATATGAGCTTGGCACCAGAAGAAATCCGGCTCAAGTACTGATTCGTAATAAGAAATATGCTTATGTGAAGCCTTGGGTGGAATATCAAGCGACTTTGAAGTTTATGCAAGGATTAATATTCCTCATGCCTGGATTTGCTGGAAAACGACTAAATAAGATAATATTTCTTTCTTTGTTCAAGTTAAAGAGGTGGTTATATGTTCATTTTCTATTACATTTGAATATTCCCATTGCCTACTCCCTCCTTAGCTAGAATCCTTGGATTTTCAAGGGGCTATTGCTCTTCACTTGGATGCTTTCAATAATCAATGAAACCACCTAGGCATTTGGAATTGAAATGTGAATACCTGGAAAGTTAAAACTCTATGTGAGACAAGCACCTTATGGATTCCAGCACCCAGCTTTGCCGAGGAAAAGAATGATTTCTTACACAAGATACACAGAGGGCTGCAAACTCCAAGGTAATATTTAGAACTCGAATATGAGAACGTTCAGGCCATTGTCCCCATTTTTTATTATTATGCTCAGAAAACCGATTGGATTCTTCATACCGTTCTTTCTACAAGATTTTGAATTACTATGTGTATTGCAGAGTGGCTCAACCATATTTGGTTTAAGTAAATGTTCTATGGGTATTCATCGTTAAGTTTTTGGTTTTAATTTGGATGATATCAATGTCCTTGGTGCAAACTTGCAAAGCCACTTTGATTTTGTTCAATTTATCAAGCAATATATATCTTTCAAAGCATCCATAGTTCATCACTTCCTCTTTTGAATTGCGCCATTGATATCTCTTTAATGCTGGGATTCGAAAAATCTCTCTGCCATTTCTGGAGCAGCACATTTATCTGTTGCGCCATTAGCTGAATTTTCCTTCTTTCCATCACCACCATGATGGTGGCCATGACGCACACCGCCATGATGGCGTCCATGCCTCCTCAACGGAGGAGGCACACGATTTTCACAAAGATGTTCCAAAGGGTTGCGTGGCGGTGAAGAAGAAGACCGACAATATTTCTGTAGATAGTGATTTTTTTTTTAGAAACAAAAAAATGCAGGGGCCACTCCTCATTAACTATCAAAAGACGATGAAAGTTGGGGTAGAGTTGTCCCTTAAATAACAACTTCGATGTAATAATATTTATTTATAATTATAGTATTTTTATGATTTTAATTGAAAATGTCGAAAACTTTGAATAAATATCTGCAATCTGCAAGTCAACATCCCCATTAGTTGATGACATCTTTACAAATGACATCCATTAAGATTGTCTGAAGATATTGACAAATTGCCTTAAATACGAATAAATAAATATTAATAATAAAATAACTAAGCTATATACGTGAGCCGGTTAAAATCTTAGATCACAATGAAAACATCGAAACTGATATTTTTTTCATAGATGAACAGAACAGAAATGCAAATGCTTGATGTTTGAAAAATTCATAAAAAATCCAACTAGAATGTGAACGGGCTAGACCAAGTTGATAACCAGGATTTCACTTATTAATCACTTTTATTGAATGAAATGAAAAGGATAGCATATTTAGAACCATTCTGCAGAATCTGATTCAGTATTATGAAAGGAATTACCTACATTACAAAATTTCAACCTCTCTATTTGAAAATCTATTTTACAAATAAGAACTGATGGAAAGTTGCTTACAAGATTAATTTAGTAAAAAATTTATCGAAAATATATAAAAAGGTGTAAATTCTCTAGAGTTTAGCTTATTCTTTTTATATTCTGTAAATATATCTTACACATGTTATTGTAGTTGTGAACCATACTACACAAACCCGATTCCATTCGGTCTTAACTAGACTACTAGAAATAACTCTGCTTCTAGCAAAATATCAGAGGAGATGATCAGATGAATTTATTCATTTTCACAACTACTTCTGATTCTTGTTTTTTTGTTCGAAATTCAGTGATTTGTTGTTGCTGCATCATTACTTGAGGTAGTAGTTGAGAAAAAGTAGGAGCAGTGTAGCGTTGGAGAGGGCATCGAAGAGAAACACGCCCATGCCATTGCATCCTTTTTTCGTGGTGAAGTGCAATGCGAGAAGAGCAACCTAGGAGAGAAACATTAAAGCCAAGTGCACTATCTAGAATACATGGAGGAAGGTGAGGTGCTTATTGCGGAGGATCCATATGACTGTGTCGAATAGCTGATGGTACTTTGTAAGATAAAAGATGTATGACCATAAGAAAACTCTGCCGGAAGGGTGTGTGCCCAGAGGAAAACGCATTACCCACTCTGCGGTGCTCTTAAATTGCCTCCTCCAAATCCATCTGATCTCTGAAATATCGACCGTCGTGTTGCAGCTGCAACATTTTCCCAAAATTCAAAAAAAAATTCAGGACCCTCCTTTTGCTTAGATTAGTTGATCTTCTTCCTTGATTTGATCCAATGATTTTCTAGAAAGAATTTCTAATTGCTTGGATTGATCTACCGCTTGTTTTTTATTCTTCCTCTGACGCTTGAAGCAATCCACTTTTTGTCCAAACTCTATCATTGCTTTTGAAAGCGTTTTCAGCGTTCAATTGAAGGTTTATTTGGTTGGTCCTTCCGCCGTTGCGGACAAATCACAGGTCTTGGCTTCGACATTTTCTCTGGCACGTTTCTTTCAATCGGTTGGTTGTTTGGATTACATCAGGAGGATTTGTTATTTCTGTTTCCGCCGTTGCGGGAGGCAGACCGCGAACTCTTTCGATTACTGTTTTGGATTTCGACTTCCGCTTTGTTATTTTCGTCGAGCCCGTAAGTCTTGGGGCTTCCGCCGTTGCGGCTGCGGAAAGCTTTATTTTTTTTCGGTCGTCTAGTCGTTTTAAAACTCCGACGTTGCGGTAGGTTGCGCCCTTTATGATTCCGCCATTGCGGCTGTGGAAGTCACTAACCTTCCGATGTAAGTCTTTTCTCTCTTCTAATCAATATTTTACCCATCATGGACCGAGTTGTCCTTTACGGTTCCGGCGTTGTGGCTCCCGTTCCACTACCGCTCCGAGGTTTGAAAGCTCCGACGCGTTATTGTTTGTTTCTTGGTCATCCCTGTGGATAAATTAGCGTTTTGGTCATCCGATGTTGCAGAGGAGTTATGCTTTTGACCTCCGAACTGTTTGTTTTCCGCCGTCCGATTTATTGTTTTCCCACCGTTATGGTTGACTATATATATGGGGGGTTTTGTTTGATTATTCTATTGTTATTCCCGACTGCCGCGAGCTGTCATTATCGTGCGTTGTCGTTCTCACGAACAGCGAAGGACCCCCGTTGTCGGTACCTGCGTCCAGGTGGCTCAACTGTGGATTTTTTCTTAACCGCCTTTCTTCACACCGGTTACGCAGCAAGTGCTAGGTAGGCTTGCATTATCCTGTTCCGTTTGGACGTTTGTTGTTTTCCCCACAGTTAGGTTTTTGTCACGGTCGTTTTCCCTTGACCTGTTAATTACATGTGTATATATTGGGGATTTTGTATCATAATGGTCCATGGGAGGGTGTTTTGGCCCGTAGGGTGTTTTTACTCCGCGGCCTGTCATTATGAAACCCTGCGCTTAGAGATTCGGGGGTTTGGTGCAGACGACCGTTACCCTGTCTGCACCAAACCGCCCAGTAGGATGAGGTTCTTCTAGGGGGAGGCTTTTATGGCCTTCCTGTGGCACTTGAAATGGTTGCCCTCTCCCCCTTTTTTTTTGTTTTTGTGATACTTGCGCCCTCAAACCACAATATCGTTTCGTCGCGTCGTTCCACACACAGTCGATTTTGAACCCAAGCCGGGGAAAGGGGGTATATCACTACATTTAGTTTGTTGGCCATAGATTGCGTGGATATTGATTATTAATGCACCAGCTTGAGTATTTTTTTTATTGTCTTTCCCGCGCAGTGCGATAAGCATGACGCCCGTGAATAGCCTGAGTTTTCTTCAATTTTATGTAGATTTGCTTCCCACTTGATTTTTATTGTTAGAATTGTTTTGGTAGCAGATAGCGATGTTAGTTTACTTCATTTAACTAATTGTTGGCATGATAAACATAGATAAAGTGAAATACTGCACATATTGTCTCAATGTTTGCAATGTAGTCAGGAATTTCTTAATGATGATGATTATATATAACAGGAAGACTCCGAATTCAGAATGTCAAAGCGACAGAAGAATAAGGCCCATGTCATCAAAGAGGACCCAGAGGTGGAAGTTGTCACCAAAACTGAATACATATATGAGGACACCAAGTGTATATCTGGTGTCGAACCTGAATACCAGTGGGGGGAGATATACAGGTTAATCACGCAAAGGGAAGTGCCTGATATAGGCCTGGAGGAAGAAAGCATATATGCCAACATAGAGAGATCTTCACTAATGAAGATCGCCACCAGACCAGATTTATTCCCATGCTCTGAAGTAATTGGTTGGATTCTACCCCGGGTAGATGTAACAACGATGATCCTGGAGAACGTTGATAAGCAGGGCTATGCTGCCTATAGCCCTAGATATGTAGCCCTGGCCTACCACCTGCCAGAGGCACAAGTATTTTTATCTGATGATTGGATGAACAACGTTAGAATGGACCTGGTTAAGACTATGAAAAGAATGTTGTTTCCTGGAAAACATTTCAGAACCAGGCCAACGGGTGATTATGATACAACAAGCTTAAGGACCCCATATAGGTTCATAGCTTTAATGCTTAACAGGATTTTTGGGAGAGCCCATGGCAGGTTCTTCAAGTTGGAATGGATGCCCATTATTTTTTATGTTGCAACCCAGGGGACTATTTTCAACTGGGCCAGCATAGTATCAAATAGTCTTTCGGCCTACTTGGCCTCAGCTTTGGGAGGAGTATCCCAGAAGCGGTCTGAATTCTACATGAGTTCCATACTTGTCGACTGTATATTGTGCAATCATCCTTTCCCTGGACTATGGTGTATCTGGGATCGAGAAAGGATGCCTGTGTATTCTGCATATAAGCCACTGTGGGCACACAAGTACCACAGTCATTACCGAGAATTTTGTGAACACTTCATCATGCCATTGTACAGCCTCATTTTTCTGAAGGAAGGTAACTGCATGTCAGAGGAAGCACTGCAAATAATTGAAGAATATGCGGAGTATTATTTGACCGATGATGGCTTTTACTTCAGAATGTTCGGAGGATCCAGAGCGCCCTCCCTATTACCCCAGTATGCCACAGACTACATTATCCATAAGGAGGCCGTCAGGTAAGTCTCCCTGGATGGAATAGGGAGCTTTCTGTTTGAGCATAAGAAGACCTCCTATCCTCCTTTGCCCTTCAAGTTAGGAAGCTACAGGTTTACCAGAGTGAAAAAAGCTGATGAATTTGTAGAAGAATTGGAAAGGTTTCATTTTGGTGAGATGCCCTTCCATCGAAATGACTCCCGCGGTAAAGTAGCTGAGCATTGCAAAGAGAACAACGTACATTTTGAATACACCCATTATTGGGATAGGGAAGAATCCGTCTTCTGCAGTGCATTGAATCTAACGGCCTTAAGGAGAAGGTTCAAGAAGAAGATTACCACAAAAGGTGGTAAGGGAGCAGATGAACAAGCCAAAGCTGATGAAGAAGCAAGGAAAAGAATTGAAGATGCCCAAAGGTTGGCACAAGAAGCTGCAGGGTGGCTGCAGGGAGAAGAAGAAGAAAAAAGAAAAGCTGCCCAAGAAGCAGCCCAAAAAGTAGAAGAAGACACGAGAAAAGAAGAAGAAGAAAGAAAAAAGAAGCTTGATGAGGAGCTACAGAAGCAAGAAGCAGAGAGGCTAAAACTGACACAGACAAAGACAGAACAGTCAGCCTCTGACGCAGTCGGAGGACAGACCCAGGACATGGGGAACCCTGAGGTTCGGGACCCAGAAATACCGACTGCTAGCACACCTAGACAGTCTATGGTCCCTACACTGAAGCTAGTCCCTTTTGTACAAAAAAAGGGAGAAGAAATCCCTGATTTCAATAATGTTTTCTATGACAGGGAGACAAAGAGAATAGTGAAGAGAACGGAAAGGAAGGTTGAAACAAGAGGTCTGTCTGGAAAAATGATAACAGATACGCCCATTGTATTTGGAACAGACCGAGATCCAAGATTCACCCTGAGAGCCGGAGCTGCACTAATCCATGCCTCAGAAGATAATATGGACAAAGTTATGGCGGACTTGAAACTATCCAAGAAATCCTCTTCTCAATCGAAGGACACATTGAGAAAGGAGAGAGAGGAAAGCAATAAGCTGAAGAGGAAATTTGAGAGCATGAAAGAAGATATGAGGTCTTCAAGGGATGAACTGCAGCTCCTCCAAGTGGAGAGACAAGTTAGGGAAACTACACAGGAGTGCCTGGAGAAAGTGCAGAAAGAATATCAAGAGCTAAAGATGGAGAAGGAACAACTGCTGGGAAAGGTAGAAGATTTAGAACAGCAAAAGAAACTTCATGAGCATATTTCTTCTCTAACAACTGCTCTGGAGGAGGCAAGGGAGCAGCAGGTCAACCTACAACCGTTCAAAGAGCATGTGCTAGCGCAAAAGGCCAAGATGTTGCAGCTACAGACTGCCATAGAAGAAGAGAGATGCAAAGTGCTGCAGGTAGATGGCCGATTAGAGGAAATCTTGGAAACCTCCACTTACTTTGTGGATAGATCTCATGACGTCCTTGAAGTCCTGACTGCAATAATGGCAAGGCTGAAAAACAATGAAGAAACTCCAGCAGAACTGCCATCAAAGGATCAACAGGCCCTCAAGCGGGATTATGACTTACTAGAATTTGCTATAAATACTGCAGAGGACTTCAAGAAAGCCGTTCATAAGACGAAAGGAGCATGCGCAGAGTTTTTCAGGAGGCTCCTTATTACCTACAACCGGTGCCAAATAGAGGCCGAGCAGAGGCTTGATGTTTTCCTGAACCACAACTCATTTGTGGAGATGTTGCAGAAGAGATATCAGGAGGAGGAAGTGAAAGTGAAGCATATTAAAGCCCTGGATGATCAAATCTTAAGGAGTGAAGTAGGTCATTTAGCCATTAGTATGTAGCTTTTGGAGGATCAGCTTCGGTTGAGCACAGCTAGAATTGAGGCTATAAAGAACCAGGTTGTGAACGTTGAGATCAATATTCAGTTTTTGGAACCTCATGCATTTGAGGGTATTGCCTTTGAAGCTTTGGCGTGGAAGAAATTTCTAGATGCCCAAGTGGGAACCTCCTTGTAAAGGATTGGTCACTTTTTGTAATATGTAATGATTTTGTAGATATTTGAGGATATTGGGAGGCGAGGAGTTGGGAAGCCCAAGGGTTGCTTTTGGGCAACCCAACAGTTCCACCCTTTTGTATAACTATAGAAGACTTAGAAGAAATAGGGGCTTTTTCCCAGTGAGACATGTAAAGCAATATTGTAAGAAGACTAATTTTTTTTTGCAAAAAAAAATTATTGTTTGCCTGTTGGAGAAAGAGTGGTGGGACTTTCAAATGTTATGCTGTGGATTGTGGGAAGATGAACTATTTTGTTTTCCCAGCTTTGTGTCCATTAATCGTGAGATCGTTCTAACTCTTATGGCATATGTCTTTGTTTGAATGATTTCTAGTTTATTTTGTGAAATTACCACCGTGAGTAATGAATGTTGTTCATAAAACAATTGGCTATCTGACTGTATAAACATCTTTAATCATTCATGCATTGTATGAAAGAATATCAGCTATCTGTAAGATTTCTTTACATTGCATGCACAACACACATTACTCTTATGTAAGTTACAATTCAGCTCCCCGAGGATAGATGGATAGATAGATAGGTAGATAGATAGATTTGCTTTATTGTTGCATATGTGATTTAGATGCTTGCGAGTCTTAAGACAAGAGGTAAGAACCTGCGCATCACATTGTGATGGCTTCTTGCATCCTTCATCACCCTGCATTGTTAATTATTTCTTTGCATTTCATACTTTAAATCAAAAGACAAAAATATATACGGTGGACCGGGCCGCAATCGGTAAAACCTTTTGTTTTTTCTTACTTGACTTACGGTTGCCGAACCGCAAACTGGACGGATTCCCCACACCAAACAGTCACGGGCTAGTTGGGAACGTTGACTGGGGAGAATCCCTTGCTGTTGTTGCCTGCGAATTTCCAGGCCCCAACAGTTTCTGGTGCTATAAGGAGGGCCGCTAGTGCATCGCTGGCCATGGAAACTTATTTTCCCAAGATTACCACACCAGCAAATATCTGGAAGCTTTGACCGAACCGAAGTGCTTACGAGTTTTGGTTCTGCCTGTGAAGCGAGTAAACCCAGTTTCATCTTACAGTGTTTCTTACTCAGACTCCTGTTCGTTCACCTTGATCATGGCTGGTATAAATGTGAATCAGCCCAACCCATTGCCGGCTTGGAGAGCTAGGTCACCTTTAAACCTAACACCTCCTTTGCATAACCTACCTCAAGCTTTTGAGAAGTTGTTGCCTAAGTTTGATCCCGATGAAAGGACTACTGTAGATGACCACTTGCAAAGCTTCTATTTAGCAATAGAAGGGCTAAGGGCTGGGGAGTATGAGGATGTTGTCTGTAGGTTGTTCCCTCACACCCTTAAAGGAGCAGCAGCATCCTGGTATTTTGGTTTGCCTGCAAACTCTATTCCTAATTGGGACACCTTCAAAAGGACTTTCAGAAGTAAATACGCAGCCCAAAAGACACATGCCTCATTAATGAAAGGTCTTGGTTTGTTAAGAAAAGAGAAGGATGAGAAGGTGCATCATTTTACTCAACGATTTTCCACATACTTAAAGAAATTTTCTGAAACGGACAGACCCTCAGACAAAATCTTAATTGAATATTATACCTCAGCCCTAGGACCTGAACTAGCCATGTTCGCCAAAATGAAATCCAAGCCTACATTGGTAGAGACTTATGAAGAAGCAGAAAGGGTAGAGGCTGAAAAGGAAAGTATAGAAGACTATCCTGAGCAGCTAAGGGAAAAGACTACTGAGAAAAGAACATTATTGCTGTCTAAACCTAAAGAAGAACAATCACATGAATTTGAGGGAATGCTGAAAATGATTCAGAAACTATCCAACCGAATAGTAGATCTAGAGAAAGAAAGGGAAGTTCAAAAGATTGATAAACCCTACTACCAAAAAAGGGAGAGTAACAACCAATTGAAAATCCCTCCATCAAATTCAGCATCAATGAATAGAACAGAGGTAGGAGGTGACAATTTCTGCACTTTCCACCAACAACCTCATTCTGAAAAGAATTGTCCTCAATGGTTAAACTCAATAACATTGGTAAGGAATCAGCTGCTAGACTCTAAATTGGTTAAGGACAGTGGTAAAGAGGAAAAGAAAAACCATTCCATAGAGAAACAAGATAATGATACCATGTTCTCATGGGATGGTGTCTCTCTTTTTGACACTGAAGAGAGTGCTATTAAATCTGAATGCACACCTACAGCAACAAAGGAAATGGATTTAACAATTTTGAAGATAAAAAAGTTGCAAGAAAATGTCAGGAAACATCCAAAGGAAAATGTTGACGACAAAGTGTCCAAAATTACCATTGTCAACCAAAATTCGGAGCAAATCAACAAACCTGTTAAGCCTACGAAAGAACAAGTAGGTGTTAATAAAGAAAATATTGAAAGGCCCAAAGAACCAAAAGAAGAGTTACCCACTGAAAACCAACCTATGGAAGAAAATGTTGAACCAATTGGGGAAAATAGAACTAGAACCCCACCTTTCCTTTTGACTCTGGAAATGTTTAACCATAAGGTGCATAATTGTCTGGTAGACTCTGAATCATCGGTGAATGTTATGCCTCTCGCAATCTACAAGAAAATCAATGGGCAACCAAAACCTACTACTTGGGATGTTACTCAACTAGAGAAGACTAGTGTCAAAGTAGTGGGAGAAATAGAGAATGTTCTAATTCGATTGTCTGCCAATAAAAAGATATGTCAGTACATAGATATTGTAGTAGTAGACATACCTGATGGCTATGGACTAATTTTGAATCGAGACTGGACAGCAAGACTAAATGGGTACTTTGCTTCAGACTGGTCACATTTGTGGTTGCCTCAGAAGGGAAGCCCAAACCTGATTAAGATATTGAGAGAGCCCTACATGAAGCACAATGTCACTGAGATGGAAGAGGGTAATGGATCTGCTAATTCTGTCCTGGGAAATTATCTAACTGAGCTTAAACTAAGATATCATGCCTCAGTAAAGGATAGCTCTATGATGGACACTCAGCCTAAGCTCCTTCAACTTCCCCAGGCTGATAAGGATGACCGTAGACTAGTAGACATGGTTGCGGTTTCAAAAATAACATAGCTAGACCATGGCTAGGGATCTCATGTCTACTTTTCAGCCCACCCTTTGACTGTCAGGTTAAAATATTTTCAGGAGTGGGCACCTTTTTTCTTTTCTTGTGCTTTAATGATTTTGTACATAAATAAATCGATACTCTTTTCTTTTGATTTATTGATTTGACGTTGTTTTCTTTTATTTTACTGCTTTGTCATTAGTTCCTTTTGGTTTTGAATAAAGAGGCAAACTTTTGGTTGCAATGGAGACATCAGGGTTCTTAATTAACTAAAATCTTGAGCAAAAGACTGTTCTTTTAAAATAGAGAATGTCTTCTAGTAGCAGTGTTCCTAATTGGCCATGTATTCATTGAAGTTGTTGGTCCTCTGGGCAGACCCGGGTTTACTGTAATGTACCAACAACACCCCTAGCTCACTGGCCCTTTCAGCGACAGACTGCAAAGCAACCTGAAGTCTCACCCGAAGTTATTCTAATGGGTTGGCCAAAGACTCAAGTGTCTTCGACCAGGTTCTGTAGCCTCCTGTGTGCGTCTCGCAGCTCTTCTTAGCCCGCGAGATCTCTCTCTCCGCGACGCGCAGTTTCCTCTTACTCGCGAGGACTCTATCCCTTATCGCATCGCCTCGTCCTAGGCAACACGTAACTCTCTCCTACGCTAGATCCTCAACCTACGGTATCACGCACCCCAGCTCCTCTGATGGTGCGATATCGCCTCCCTGCGATAACCTACCACTGCGGCTCAGCATACTTAGCGTTACTTGTGTCTGACTACAGGACTTCAACATACAAGGCTGTTTAACACTGCGATTCTTAACTGTCTTGGGAGAAACATAGACAAACTCTTATACAGAATACTTAAAAACTTCAACTTATATTTATCCTCCTATACTACTGCTAACTGAATAACACATACATACATTCAACTGTAAGCAAAGTTCATGTAATGAATGACAGATACAACAAATAAATGCAATCACATGAATCAATCACATAACATTGGGGTTTTACGTGGTTCACTTCCAGGATGGAAGCTACGTCCACAAAACTGTGTTTCTATATTATAACTCAGGGGAAGTAAACACAGTTTTGCTGCACCACATATGCAGCTCGAGATCTTCTGGGTAACTCCGCACATAGCCTAGAGCCCTTCTCTCTTAGATCTCTTCTCTACCTCTATATTGCTTCTCTACAATATCCTCTTCCCTCTCTCTCAATCCCTGTGGATTGTTACATACAGGCTCAATGAGCCAGCTACTGGTTCAGTAAGATAACTACAGCTAATAACAGAACCAGAGCTCGGCTTCTATAATACAACTGGCTAAGCGTCTACTTGTCTAACTGCCTAACCAACCCTTTTACAATACAAAATACATCCCTTTATAGGCGGCCCAAAGGTCTCGCCATTACAACACTGTGGGCCTGTCCCAACAGTAACCCCAAAAAACCCTAACTAGTGACCATCGACATATATGTACTTGGAGTAGCCACTTTTCGTCACACCACTGCTCTCTGCAGTCTTCCATGCTTCCCGACGCTGACCATGGGTACTATGCACCGCTTCCCTTCTTCTGTCCTTCGTCTTCAATACCTCGGCCTCGTCGCTCCTTTTCTTTTATGAGGGTAGCTGAGCCCTCCTGTCTTCGTCGCTGCCTTCAATGCAGTGGGTGAGATCTCTCTTCTCGGCCGCTCAGGTACTGTCATCTTTCTTGACTTCTCTGTCCCAACAGTCAGGGTTTCCGGCTTTGTTCTGCAGCTAGAAACATGCTACGGCGTCGTAGCTTTACCTTATCTCTTCATCTTCACCAAAACTTTCTATCCGCCAAAATGGCAGCTTCTCCTGTAGCTGCGGGACCCTGCTCCAACAGAAGTCCTACTTAACCCCTGGTAAATAACTCAGGATTAAGGAGTCTGGAATACTATTTCGAGGCTCCATCCATTCCACATTTAAAATTTCCAAGGGAGTGACAGCAAAGGACCCACGGAGAGGAAGCTAGGTAAACAGTATATCATATATAAATAATCCCATGCCATGATTTCAAAAAGGCTAAAAGCTATTGAGAGTCAAAACTCCTTAAAGAAACAATACATATCAAAGCAAAGTGTCAAAAGCATGAATCTCAAATTGCCAAAAGTTCCTCTCTATCCGTGAGATGAAAAGCAAATTATTCTCTCACACAAAAGGACACTATGGATAGAGGAGCCTAAATAAAATTCAGAAAGAAAGGCAAATGGAGGACTCACAAGAACTAAAGTTGAAATGGCACAAAAGTGCAATTGGCATGGGAATGAAGAACAAAGGGATAGTATTGTTTACCATATGTTACAATCCTGTGGTGTCCAAGTCTAAAGCTACCTAAGGACAGGGGTAAAATAAATCTCACTTATTTGGCCTCAAAAGAGTTATTCAGACTTGCAAATATCTCTGATGATTACCATTTCCCAATGAATAAACTGTTTCTCAATGAGCTAAATGTATGAGTGGGCCAACTTAGGAATACAAACATCTAGAAGATTTCAATTTTGAGCCAGACAGTCTTTTACCGGGGAGGAGTTAAGTCAGAAATCTAGGGTTCACTAGGTAGTCGCCAATTGTTGCAGCTGCAACATTTTCCCAAAATTCCAAAAAAATTTCAGGACCCTCCTTTCGCTTAGATTAGTTGATCTTCTTCCTTGATTTGATCCAATGATTTTCGAGAAAGAATTTCTAATTGCTTGGATTGATCTACCGCTTGTTTTTTATTCTTCCTCTGACGCTTGAAGCAATCCACTATTTGTCCAAACTCTATCGTTGCTTTTGAAAGCATTTTCAGCATTCGAATCGAAGGTTTATTTGGTTGGTGCTTCCGCCGTTGCAGACAAATCACAAGTCTTGGCTTCGACATTTTCTCTGGCATGTTTCTTTCAATCGGTTGGTTTTTTGGATTACATCAGGAGGATTTGTTATTTCTGTTTCCACCATTGTGGGTGGCAGGCCGCGAACTCTTCCGATTACTGTTTTGGCTTTTGACTTCCGCTTTGTTATTTTCGTCGATCCCGTAAGTCTTGGGGCTTCCGCCATTGCGGCCGCGGAAAGATTTATTTTTTTTCGGGCATCTAGTCGTTTTAAAACTCCGACATTGCGGAAGGTTGCGCCCTTTATGATTCCATCGTTGCGGCTGCAGAAGTCACTAACCTTCCAATGTTAGTCTTTTCTCTCTTCCGATCAAGATTTTACCCATCGTGGACCGAGTTTTCCTTTACGGTTCCGTCGTTACGGCTCCTATTCCACTACTGCTCCGAGGTTTGAAAGCTCTGACACATTAGTGTTTGTTTCTCGGTCATCCCTGCGGATAAATTAGCGTTTTGGTCGTCCGACGTTGCGGAGGAGTTATGCTTTTGACATCCGAACTGTTTGTTTGCCGCCGTCCGATTTATTGTTCGCCCACCGTTATGGTTGACTATATATATGGGGGGTTTTGTTTGATTATTCTATTATTATTCTCGACTGCCGAGAGCTGTCATTATCATGCATTGTCATTCTCACGAATAGCGAAGGACCCCCGTTGTCGGTACCCGTGTCCAGGTGGCTCAACTGTGGATTTTTTCTTGACCGCCTTTCTTCACACTGGTTATGCAGCAAGTGCCAGGTAGGCTCGCATTATCCTGTTCCGTTTGGACGTTTGTTGTTTTCCCCATGGTTAGGTTTTTGTCGCGGCCGTTTTCCCTTGACCTGTTAATTACATGTGTATATATTGGGGATTTTGTATCATAATGATCCGTGGGAGGGCGTTTTGGCCCGTAGGGTGTTTTTACTCCATGGCATGTCATTATGCAACCCTGGGCTTAGAGATTGGGGGTTTGGTGCAGATGGCCGTTACACTGTCTGTACCAAACCGCCCGGTAGGATGATGTTCTTGCAAGGGGAGGCTTTCATGGCCTTCCTATGGCACTTGAAATGGTTGCCCTCTCCCCCTTTTTTTTGTTTTTGTGATACCCGTGCCCTCAAACCACAATAACGTTTCACCGCGTTGTTCCGCACACAGTCGATTTTGAACCCAAGCCGGGGGAAGGGGGTATATCACTGCATTTAGTTTGTTGGCCATAGATTGCGTGGATATTGATTATTCCAGCTTGATTATTTTTTTACTGTCTTTCCCGCGCAACGCGATAAGCATGACGCTCGTGAATAGCTCGAGTTTTCTTCAATTTTATGTAGATTTGCTTCCCACTTGATTTTTATTGTTAGAATTGTTTTGGTAGCGGATAACGATGTTAGTTTACTTCATTTAACTAATTGCTGGCATGATAAACATTGATAAAGTGAAATACCGCACATATTGTCTCAATGTTTGGAATGTAGTCAAGAATGTCTTAATGATGATGATTATATATAACAGGAAGACTCCGAATTCAGAATGTCAAAGTGACAGAAGAAGAAGGCCCCTGTGGTCGAATAGGACCCAAAGGTGGAAATTGTCACCAAAACTGAATACATATATGAGGACACCAAGTGTATATCTGGTGTCGAACCTGAATACTAGTGGGGGGAGATATACAGGTTAATCACGCGAAGGGAAGTGCCTGATATAGACCTGGAGGAAGAAAGCATATATGCCAACATAGAGAGATCTTCATTGATGAAGATCGCCACCAGACCAGAGCTATTCCCATGTTCTGAAGTAATTGATTGGATTCTGCCCCGAGCAGATGTAACAACAATGATCCTGGAGAACGTTGATAAGCAGGGCTATGCTGTCTATAGCCCTGGATATGTAGCCCTGGCCTACCACCTGCCAGATGCACAAGTATTTTTATCTGATGATTGGCTGAACAACGTTAGAATGGACCTGGTCGAGACTATGAAAAGAATGCTATTGCCTAGAAAACATTTCAGAACCAGGCCAACGGGTGATTATGATACAACAAGCTTAAGGACCCCATATAGGTTCATAGCTTTAATGCTTAACAGGATTTTTGGGAGAGCCCATGGCAGGTTCTTCAAGTTGGAATGGATGCCCATTATTTTTTATGTTGCAACCCAGGGGACTATTTTCAACTGGGCCAGCATAGTATCAAACAGTCTTTCGGCCTGCTTGGCCTCAGCTTTGGGAGGAGTATCCCAGAAGCAGTCTGAATTCTACATGAGTTCCATACTTGTCGACTGTATATTGTGCAATCAGCCTTTCCCTGGACTACGATGTATCTGGGATCGAGAAAGGATGCCTGTGTATTCTGCATATAAGCCACTGTGGGCACACAAGTACCACAGTCATTACCGAGAAGTTTGTGAACACTTCATCATGCCATTGTACAGCCTCATTTTTATGAAGGAAGGTAACTGCATGTCAGAGGAAGCACTACAAATAATTGAAGAATATGCAGAGTATTATTTGACCGAGGAAGGCTTTTACTTCAAAATGTTCGGAGGATCCAGAGCGCCCTCCCTATTACCCCAATATGCCATAGACTACATTATCCATAAGGAGGCCGTCAGGAAAGTCTTCATGGATGGAATAAGGAGCTTTTTGTTTGAGCATAAGAAGACCGCCTATCCTCCTTTGCCCTTCAAGTTAGGAAGCTACAGGTTTACCAGAGTGAAAAAAGATGATGAATTTGTAGAAGAATTGGAAAGGTTTCATTTTGGTGAGATGCCCTTCCATCGAAATGACTCCCACGGTAAAGTAGCTGAGCATTGCAAAGAGAACAACATACATTTTGAATACACCCATCATTGGGATAGGGAAGAATCTGTCTTCCACAGTGCATTGAATCTAACGGCCTTAAGGAGAAGGTTCAAGAAGAAGATTACCACAAAAGGTGGTAAGGGAGCGGATGAACAAGCCAAAGCTGATGAAGAAGCAAGGAAAAGAATTGAAAATGCCCAAAGGTTGGAACAGGAAGCTGTAGGGTGGCTGCAGGGAGAAGAAGAAGAAAAAAGAAAAGTTGCCCAAGAAGCAGCCCAAAAAGCAGAAGAAGACACGAGAAAAGAAGAAGAAGAAAGAAAAAAGAAGCTTGATGAGGAGCTACAGAAGCAAGAAGCAGAGAGGCTAAAGATGACACAAACAGAGACAGAACAGTCAGCCTCTGACGCAGTCGAAGGACAGACCCAGGACATGTGGAACCCTGAGGTTCGGGACCCAGAAATACCGACTGCTAGCACACCTGGATAGTCTATGGTCCCTACACTGAAGCTAGTCCCTTTTGTACAAAAAAAGGGAGAAGAAATCCCTAATTTCAATACTGTTTTCTATGATAGGGAGACAAAGAGAATAGTGAAGAGAACGGAAAGGAAGGTTAAAACAGGAGGTCTGTCCGAAAAAATGATAATAGATACACCCGTTGTATTTGGAACAGACCGAGATCCAAGATTCACCCTGAGAGCCGGAGCTGCACTAATCCACGCCTCAGAAGATAATATGGACAAAGTTATGACGGACTTGGAACTATCCAAGAAATCCTCTGCTCAATTGAAGGACACATTGAGAAAGGAGAGAGAGGAAAGCAATAAGCTGAAGAGGAAATTTGAGAGCATGAAAGAAGAGATGAGGTCTTTAAGGGATGAACTGAAGCTCCTCCAAGTGGAGAGACAAGTTAGGGAAACTACACAGGAGTGCCTAGAGAAAGTGCGGAAAGAATATCAAGAGCTAAAGATGGAGAAGGAACAACTGCTGGGAAAGGTAGAAGATTTAGAACAACAAAAGAAACTTCATGAGCAGATTTCTTCTCTAACAACTGCTCTGGAGGAGGCAAGGGAGTAGCAGGTCAACCTACAACCGTTCAAAGAGCATGTGCTGGCGCAAAAGGCCAAGATGATGCAGCTACAGACTGCCATAGAAGAAGAGAGATGCAAAGTGCTGTAGGTAGATGGCCGATTAGAGGAAATCCTGGAAACCTCCTCTTACTTTGTGGATAGATCTCAGGACGTCCTTGAAGTCCTGACTGCAAGAATGGCAAGGCTGGAAAACAATGAAGAAACTCCAGCAGAACTTCCATCAAAGCATCAACAGGCCCTCAAGCAGGATTATGACTTACTAGAATTTGCTATAAATACCACAAAGGACTTCAAGAAAGTCGTCCAGTATGCAGCTTTTAGAGGATCAACTTCGGTTGAGCACAGCCAGAATTGAGGCTATAAAGAACCAGGCTGCGAAGTTTGAGATCAATATTCAGCTTTTGGAACCTTGTGCGTTTGAGGGTATTGCCTCTAAAGCTTTGGCGTGGAATAAATTTCTAGATGCCCAAGTGGGACCCTCCTCGTAAAGGATTGGTCACTTTTTGTAATATGTAACGATTTTGTAGATATTTGAGGATATTGGGAGGCGAGGAGTTGGGAAGCCCAAGGGTTGCTTTTGGGCAACCCAACAGTTCCACCCTTTTGTATAAATATAGAAGACTTAAAATAAATGGGGGCTTTTTCCCAGTGAGACATGTAAAGCGATATTGTAAGAAGAACTACTTTTTTTTGCAAAAAAGAATTATTGTTTGCCTGTTCGAGAAAGAGTGGTGGGACTTTCAAATGTTATGCTGTGGATTGCGGGAAGATGAACTATTTTGTTTTCCCAACTTTGTGTCCATTAATCGTGAGATCATTCTAACTCTTATGGCCTATGTCTTTGTTTGAATGATTTCTGGTTTATTTTGTGAAATTACCACCGGGAGTAATGAATGCTGTTCATAAAACAATTGGCTATCTGATTGTATAAACATCTTTAATCATTCATGCATTGTATGAAAGAATATCAGCTATCTGTAATATTTCTTTACATTGCATGCACAACACACATTACTCTTATGTAAGTTACAATTCAGCTCCCCGGGGATAGATAGATGGATAGATAGATAGGTACATAGATAGATTTGCTTTATTGCTGCATATGCGATTTAGATGCTTGCGAGTCTTAAGATGAGAGGTAAGAACCTGCACATCACATTGTGATGGCTTCTTGCATCCTTCATCACCCTGCATTGTTAATTAGTCCTTTGCATTTCATACTTTAAATCAAAAGACAAAAATATATACGGTGGACTGGGCCGCAACCGGTTAAAACCTTTTGTTTTTTGTTACTTGACTTACGGTTGCTGGACCGCAAACCGGATGGATTCCCCACACCAAACAGTCACGGGCTAGTTGGGAACATTGACTGGGGAGAATCCCTTGCTGTTGTTGCCTGCGAATTTCTAGGCCCCAACATGTCGTGGCTTCCCATCAGCCGACAAAGATGGTTGTCGAATCCATGACCACACAGAGGTTATGAATGGAAGGAATCGGGCCTAGAGGCAACGATTATTTCTTGGACATGAGAAGAATATTGAGAAGCAAAATTAGCAACAGATAGGAAGCAATGGCCACAATGGGAAAGAGCCACGTGGAACTAGATTTTAAAGTTTTAGTAAATTATATCATGGTGAGGCTGTGATTGATGAATCTAAAAAAGAACTAGGGACATGCAACTTGAAGTTTGTTTCAAATTCGAAACTGCATTAAGAATATAAACTAGTTTGTTGGAGGCAGAAAGAGGAACAAAGTTAAATAAGAAACTCCGAACATGACAATTCATATGAAAATTCATTTTGAATCTTTATGCATTTCAAGGTTTTATATGTTCAAGTTCATTGTTTGTACTTTGAAAAGGATTACAAAAGTGTAAAGATAATTTTATGGATGACAAGCCAACAAGTTGGCCCAACACACTCATTTAATAGGGTATAAACATTTTTTTTAAAGAAATCTCAAATTTTAAGTTATGAATTTGGGTAATCCACAGTTTCATTTCCAGTTGATTTGAAATTATTCTTATTAAAAGTGGGATTCTCAAATGTGATGAGTCAAATTAATGGTTCATTCATCTAATATTTAATGTCAATTTAAATAATTATAGTCAAATTTATTTACAATTGTTGGTTTGGATATTATAAATCCATTTTTTTTAAATTTATAAAGGAATCAAATCTCTTTAGTTGCAAGCTCTGTTTTTAAGAGTGGAAATGTTGAAGAAATATGAACTAAATGTTTATGATTTTAATTTGCAGTCATATATTAACATTTTTTTATTTTTTTATAAATGACACATGTAAGTTCTAGGATGGGCATGGAAGGACTTACACATATCCCCCTACTGGGTTGTAAAATGCGCCTCTTTGACACAATGATTCGAGTTTGAATCTTGTAAAGCAATTAAGAGGAGACACTTAAAATTAAGTCATATCAAGGATTGGTGTGGTACAAGTGGATCCAATCCGAAATTATTTTGGCAACTTAGATACCCTTGAATCACGGTTTCTTAAACGATAAGTTATTTACGCAAACCACTAATAAACTAATCCCGGTGGACTAGCTCAAGTGATCGAGTGCCATAAGTTGTGAGCAGAAAGTCCACATAGCAATCCCCACTAAAAATAAGTGAACCACAATTTAAAAAAACCTAATAAACTAAATATATATTATAAATATTACATAAAAACAAGGTTATAAAAATCTACTTTATATGTAAAATACTTAACAATAATTTACTATCATATTGATATATTTATAAATATTTTACATATAAAATTAAGTTAGACAATAATTTACTTCGTTTCATACTTACGCCGTAAGGCGTTTTTCTCCGAAGAAGTTCGGAAATCCACTGTTCCATTTCGTCTATGGAACCAATGAGCTGTGGACGCGTGTTCGATATAG
>LPNX010712864.1:0-28537 GCA_001517045.1 Pseudotsuga menziesii | reverse complement strand
GAATCAATGTGTGACACAGTCCGCCTGGACCGACTAGGCCCCTCTCCCAAAGGAGGAGGAGAAGTGGAAGGCAGAAGTCCTGCTAACCGATGAGAACGGTGCAGAACTGCACCCGACTCCACAATGACTCAACAAAAAAGCAAAGACTCTCTATTTACGTCAACCCTAGGCCAACTAGCGTACACAGAGCAATCACTATCAAATCTAAAGCCAACAGCAAGCAAACAAGGGCTGGATAAGTGAGCTCCCGAATGTGGCCGGTATGTCTCGCCTAGGAGAGGCTTGAGAGGCCCTTGTCACCACAAGCGGAGGTTTGAAACCAATTATTGTGGCCCTCAGCTTCAACGCATATAGCGACTGTGCTGTCCGACCCCAACCTGGCTGGGACACATGCAGAATAACCTCTACACGTACCCCCTCGATATCCTAGGTAAGGTCACTAAGGTCACCTCAATATAATCAACGCTCAGGTGGACAGTCGCAGGCGGGATTGACCGTATGGGCAGGGTAGCAAAGCCCGAAACTCCCGAAAGAGCCCCCAGATACGAATACAATCCTGGCTATATCGCCGGTGCTACACAGTTACCAACCAGGGGTTATCCCGATCAACAACTACTCACACTGCCTAGTTCTTGACTCCCTTTTGAGAGGAGCTTCCTGAGAACACTGGTTATATAAAGGATTTCACACACTCCCTGGACAGACACCTAGTTGTTGTAGTTTAGTGATCTTGGAGAATTAACTTTCAATGAACTATTCCAAGATCCTAAAACCTAAGCTTGTTGGTGCACCCTAAAAAGAAAAAGAGTGTAATTCATTTTATTTAGCTTTGATTTTAGTTTGGCTTTATTTACTCAAAAATAGGATATGGTCGTGCAACTAATGGTGTTATGACGCAACAATATGTAAAATGCACACCTAACAATCAATGCAAATGCATTGTGTCCATGAAAACAGGGTATGCGTACTACGTGAATGCACAATTTCGTCTTCAAATGCTGAATGCAAATTTCCTATATGAATTCCTAACTATTACTCCAAAGCAAATCTAGATCTAATGCAAGTACAATGCAAAATGCATAATGCAATGCATGATGATAAGCAAATATTTAGGATTTTTTGAAAATAAAGAGATACAAAAAGAAAGAGAATGATTCTAACCACCCCAGACTCTGCAAGCACAATAAACAGCATTCCAGCAAAGAACTAAGGCAAAGGACTCTAATGCACTAATCTCAAACAAAAAATCAAAGATGCCATGACAAGAACTTTCCTAAAAACAATTAGGCTAAAAAAACGTTTCTGGTAAAAAACAGAGGCCTTAACAGACTCAGGCAGTGCCAAAGGAGACTCGGCAACTAACAGCATTCACCCAGCAATCCACAATCTTCCACAAAAAGGTAAAAAACCAAGGTATACGCGACTGTGCGCAGTGAACCCGCGTGTATACGCGGAAATACCACAGGAAACCGCGTGTATACGCGACTGTAAATGACAAACCTGCGTACAGGAAGAAAAAGATGCAAAAAAAATAGGCAAACAAACAGGCTGAGACTAAATTCACACCAATCAGGCTCTACCAGGCATACATGCCCCCATACCCGACACAGAAACAAAAGAGAGAGAGCACTTCAAATACATTGAATGCCAAAAGATCAACCCCCAAAGGACAATTACTAGGAATTCCCCAGCAGAGTCGCCAATTCTGTTACGGAGAGAAATTCCTATGGCTTGGGGTACCACAACAGACAGCTAGACTCCAGAAATCAATCTTTCCCAATATGCAATAGAAATTAAAAACATCTAACACTAAAGGATCAAACCTCGTACCTTATTCCAGACGGTTGAAGTAGATCCCCGTTGAGCTTTCCAATCTTCAACTTGAATTGTTATAGCACGTCCTCAACAACAAGTAAACAATACAAGCATACTATATTTCATGGTGTTAGACCTATTCTAGAATATATAATCAATAATGTATAAGCATTTGACATATTCCAATGGATGCAACATTCATTCAAATACACATTACTGGACAGGAAAAGATATTTCTATTAATATGAATCAGAGATCACAAGTGACAACCTCTCACGGCACGTCTGCGAACTGGAGAAACTGAATCCCCCACTTGGGCCTCCACCACCTCAATCCTCCATCACTCCGATAGCAAGCTCACTAGCAAAGGCAAGCTTGGGAAGAACACAACAGTGCTCCAAAGGGACAAAGGGATGCAGACTCAAGTATAGTTCTGGCAACAATGGACTATAGTTTTGGTACTCTCAATTCTCTCTTCTTCCTTTCAATGTCTCAATGGTTCCTTATATAGCTTTTCAAAGTGATACTGAAAGGTCGAATCCGTGCGATCTCAAGGCATATGGAAGGCTAGGAGTCATATGAGTCGGATTCAAGACAAGGAGCAGTCCAACAGTTTTGGATTATGTACACATCCCGATGTACGCGACTATAGAGGGAATATTCGCGTATGTACGTGGTTATCAGGGAAAAGGCCGCGTATATCATTTTCCTAATGTTTTTAGGGATGGTCAATGATACATCAAAAGACAATAAATGGTCCATATGGAATAATGAGTCTGCAGCGAGATAGGGGAAGGCCATACAATGTGTGATTCACCTAGTGTGGTGAAATCCGCTATAACAGTTTTGTTTCAAGTAAGGTTGATTGGTATAAACACCATGGCCTTGGCCATAATAACCTCCTCCCATTTGACCCGTATAGGGCTGCATGGAAGAATTATGATGTGGGGTACCTTGATTATGCGGTGCTACAAAGCCATAATCGGAAGAGTAAGCAGGTTGTTGATACCTGTACCCATAGGGTTGATAATTCTATCCATAGTGTCGTCCATAAGACTCTCCATGAGAAGCTCCATAAGGTGTCCCATGAGAATGTCCATAGTTAGGGATATGGGGAACTCCTTGAGATGGACCATAAGATGATCCAAAAATAGGGATATGACCTCCTGACACAATAGGAGGTACTTGACTCTGAGATACTACTGTGTGATCAGTCGTTGTACGAACATGGCTAGTAGTGATATTCCATCCCGAAGGACCACGTGAATGAGCGGGAGGAGGGGTTGTCAAAAATGCATTCAAAGGAGTAGGGTTCAAGGATAGAGGGACATGTGAAGGAATTTAAGTGGTGTTCCCAATGGTCACTCATCTCGGTTTTGGTATTCGCATATGATTACTAACACTAGGTCTAGGACAGACATGTGAGGTCACTTCCACCACAGGGATGGAAGGTGTAATGTGACTAGTGCTCCCAAATCTCTCCGCATGGAAAGGAATAGGAGTGCCCCTAGGTGTAGTTCTAGGTTCAACTTATAACTCGACATGATGTGATGGATCGGGTGCAGGGATATCAGACATGCCATAACAAACATGACTAGTGCTTGTGGGTTCATAATGAGTCTTGTTTCCTGGTAACCAATACCGGTGACCTGTGAATGAGACATCATAACCATATTGTGAAGGTATTTCTGCTGAAGGATCATATACGGGAGTAGGGTCTTCCTCCCCCACCTAGTGAGGTGGAGAGGACATCTATAGAATCTCATCCTCATGATCTCCCATAGTGTGTGAATCAAATTGAGAAGTAGTCCGCTTGGACTGTCTATTTCTCTCTCCCAAAGGAGGGGGAGATGTGGAAGGCAGAAATCCTACTAAACAACTAGAATGGCAAAGTGTCGCGCCCGAATCCACAATGACTCAAAAAATGAAAAGACTCAATCTAATTACACAAACCCTAGGCAAACTAGCGTGCACAGAGCACACACCTATAAAATGTAAATAGAATTCGCAAGCAAAGAAGGGTAGGATATGTGAGCTCCCGAATGAAGCAAGTATGTCTCACCTAGGAGAGGCTTGAGACTCCCATACATAGTAAGCAAAGGTTTGTAACTAATTATATTTTCCCTTAGCTTCAACACATATAGCGACTATGCTGTCTGACCCCTACCTGGCCAGGACACCTGCAGAATAACCTCTGCGAAGTGCCCCCTCGATAACCTAGGTAAGGAAACTAAGTTCACCTCAATATAATCAATGGTCAGGCAGACACTCATGGGCAGGATTCACCATATCTGTAGGGTAGAAAAGCCCAAAACTCTTGAAAGAGCCCCTAGATACGAATACAATCCTTGACATATCTCTGGTGCTACTCAGTTACAACTAGGGGTCATCCCAGTCATAACTACTCACACTGCCTCGTGCTTAACTCCCTTGTAAGAGGAGGATCCTAAGAACATGAATTATGTAAAGGAATTTCACACTCTCACCTGGATAGACACATAAATGTTTTTTTTAGTGGTCTTGGAGAATTTACTCACAATGAACTATTCCAAGACCCTAAAACCTAATCTTGTTGGTGCACCCTATAAAATAAAAGAGTGTAATTCATTTTATTATGCGTTGATTTTAATTGTCTTATTACTCAAAGGGAAAATTGTCATGCAACTAATGATGTTATGGCACAACAAGAAGTAAAATGCACATCTAACAATCAATGCAAATGCACTGTGTCAAATGAGAAACATGGTATGCTACTATGTGAAGTGAAAAAATTTCCTTCAAATGAATATGCAATCATTCCTTTATGAAAATCTGACTAATATTCTCCAAGCAAACCTAATGCAAGTACCATGCAAATGTGAAATGCAAACAGTGAATAATGATGCAAAAAGAAAATGTTTTTGTATTTTTTGAATTAAATGAGATAAAAATAAAAAGTATGACTCTATAACCCTCAGACTCTGCAAGCACTACCATACAACACCCAAGCAAAGCACCAAGGTAAAATAGACCTAATGCACTAATCCCAAAACAAAAAACAAAAAATGAAATGACAAGAACATTTTAAAAAATTTAAACTAAAAAGCGACTTTGGACAAAAACAAGGGTGTATACAGACTCCAGAAGCATCCAAGAAGACTCAGCAATCATCCAAACTTACCCAACAACACTTAATATTCCCCAAAAAGGAAAAAATCGGGGCATACGTGATTATTTGCTATAAATCCGCGTATATACATGGCTATTCTAGGAAAACCCATGTGTACACGCGACTGTGAAGGAAAAACCCGCATATAGGAAGAAAAAGAGATAAAAAGAAGGCAAACAGACAAGATGAGACAAAATTTACTCTTGTAAGACACCACTAGGAAAACATGCCCCTAGACCCAACTCAGAAACAGAGAAATCAGAGCAATTCAAGAACATTCAACGCTAACAAAACCCCAAAGGGAATGACTAGGAACTCCCTAGTATGGTCGCCAATTCTGTTATGGAGAAAACTTCCTATGTCTTGGGGTGTACCACAACAGACAGAGTAACCGCAAAAATCAATCCCTTCCAAATATGCAAGAGAAATAAAACATCTAACACTAAAGGATCTCGAAACATACCTTATTCCAGATGGTTGATGTAGATCCCCATTGAGCTTTTCCAATCCCGCTTGTGTTAACAACTTGCTCTCTCAACAATCAGCAAACAAGACATGCATGCTATATAATGGTGTTAGACCTACTCTAGTATATATAATCAATAATGTATAAGCAATTAAAAGCATCCATGGATTCAATATTCATTTAAATGCACATCATTAGATAGGAAAAGATATTTCTATTAATATAAATCAGAGATATGAATGACAACCTCTATCGGCACGTCTGCGACCCAGAGAAACTGAGTCCTCCACCTGGGCCTCCACCACCTCAATCCTCCATCTCCCAATAGCAAGCTCACAAGAAAAGGAAATCTTGGGAAGAAAACCAAGTGCTCCAAGGGACAAAGGGATGCAAAATCAAGTATAAGCAAGCTACGGCAACAATGGACTATAGTTTTCTTGCTCTTAAATTATCCTCCTTCAATGTATCCAAAGGGTTCCTTAGATAGTGGTTCAATGGGGTAGTGGAAGGTCAAATATTAGCGATCTCTAGGCATATGGAAGGCCAAGAGACAAGTGACTCGGACCCACATCAAGGAAAACTCCAAAAATATTTGGACTTTTTCACACATCCCGATCTACATAGGTTTAAGGGTTATATCCGCTTGTATACGTGAGAAAGGGTTTAAAAGTTGCGTATAGAAAATAAAAGGTGTTTTTAGGGATGATCTTGGAAACATCAAAGGTACAAAAATAGTCCATGGGGTCCAAATATTCTGAAGAGGGATAGGAAAGTCCATAAATGTGTGATCTACCATGTGTGGTAAAATTAGCTATAACAGTTACCTTACTCCAAAAGAAATGGTATTAAATGTGATGCTTGAAAGTTGAATCCCTGAATAAATATGGTTTAAAGAATTCTTAGGAAATAAATTTTAATTAATCATTGAACATTCATAGTAGAGTACCATATAGAAATATTTTTCAGAGATCTAGGTTCATAAGCTAGTCGCCAATTGTTGCTGCTGCAACTGCTTCCCCCAAAAAAATTACATTTTAGGGCCCCTCCTTCCATTTTTTATTTTAAAAGCACGCTTACACTTGTTTCCCAACTGATATAAGTGTTAAATTTTCATATGCTTAGCTAAGACATCAGTATTTCATTTCATTTTTATAACAAAAGCATATAAACAGGATCACTGAAAGATAGACAAGCACAACCATACAAAAGGAACACAAAGATTTATCCTGGGAAAACCCTAAAGGGAAAAAACCAGCAAAATCTTCCTCAATATAGATGTCCCAAAAAGATAAAAGATAAAACCAGCAAGGAGATCAAAGCCTGATCCTCCTCCTTCTCCAGCTACTTCTCTTCTCCACTAATGCGCTACACAAGTGAGAGTGTGTGTCACAAATCAGGAGCACCACACCTCTATTTATATTCATTCGTTCACTTTAACTAAATCATTCGACACGTAGGCTCGAGTTACACATGTAGGCTCAATTAGCCACACTGGGGTGCTAATGACCCACATTTACAATTAGAGGGGACTACCTCATGACTCTTATTAGTTCTTCCGATTAGAAGCATCAGGGTACAAAGTAATACAAGTGGTTCTCCCGGTAGGACCATCGGGGACCACAAAAGATACATATAGAATATTCTTCGAAGTTACAATATTTCAACACTCCCCCTTAACGAGAAGGGTATTCTACAACAACAACAACAATAGTAGGAGAGGACATCATCAACATCATCAGGGTAACACATCTATAAATAATTGGAATCTTTTCAACATCATATAGTATTCGTCTTCAATTTTTAACGACAGCAACTCTTTGATCAGCATCAGCATCTTTTGGCCTTTTGATTAGCAACATCTTCAACACTTTTACTTTTTGATCAGCAACACCTTCAGCAACATCTTCAGCACTTTGACCTTTCAATCAGCAGCAACATCTTCAACACTTTGACCTTTTGATCAGCAACATATTCAGCATTTTGACCTTTCGATCAGCAACAATATCTTCAACATTTTGATCAGCAACATCTTCAGCACTTTGATATTTCAATCAGCAACATCATCTTCAACACTTTGACCTTTCGATTAGCAACATCATCTTCAGCACTTTGACCTTTCGATCAGCAACATCATCTTCAGTACTTTGACCTTTCGATCAGTAACATCATCTTCAACACTTTGACCTTTTGATCAGCAACATCATCTTCAGCACTATCATCTTCAGCATTTTGACCTTTCGATCAGCAACATCATCTTCAGCACTTTGTCCTTTCGATCAGCAACAACATAATCATCATACTCTGATCTTTTGATCAGAAACCTCATCATCATCAAAACATCATTATTATCAAAACATCAACATCATCAAAACATCAACATCATCATCATCAAGGCATCAACATCATCAAAACATCAACATCATCATCATCAACATGATCCTTCCTTTCAGAATTACGAGATCAACATGTCTGTGGTACTCAGATGATCCTTCCTGTTGGAATTATGGGATTTAGGTCTTTACGGAGTTACTAATGATCCTTCCTTTTGGAATTACGGGATCAACACATCTGTGGAACTCAGACGATCCTTCCTTTCAGAATTACAGGATCAAGTCTTTATGGAGCTACTAATGATCCTTCCTTTTGGAATTACGGGATTTAGGTCTTTACGGAGTTACTGACGATCCTTCCTTTCAGAATTATGGGATCAACACATTTGTGGAACTCAGACAATCCTTCCTATTGGAATTACGGGATCAACACATACGTGGAACTCAGACAATCCTTCCTATTGGAATTACAGGATCAATTCTTTACGGAGCTACCAACGATCCTTCCTTTCAGAATTATGGGATTTATGTCTTTACGGAGTTACTAACGATCCTTCCTTTCAGAATTATGAGATTTAGGTCTTTACGGAGTTACTAACGATCCTTCCTTTCAGAATTACAGGATCAACATATTTGTGGAACTCAGACAATCCTTCCTATTGGAATTACGGGATCAACACATCTGTGGAACTTAGACAATCCTTCCTATTGGAATTATGGGATAAAGTCAATGATCCTTCCTTTCAGAATTACAGGATTTAGGTCTTATGGAGTTACTAACGATCCTCCCTTTTGGAATTACGGGATCAACACAGATGTGGAACTCAGACAATCCTTCCTCTAGGAATTACAGGATCAACACACGTTCTCGAGTACCGAAGTCACCGTATCTGTTCTGAACTAAATTTCAAGGATGATACAATCCTACCACCTTCTCGATGACCGAAGTTCATCGGATCCATTCTGAACCGAAGTCCAAGGATGATATAATCCTGCCACCTTCTCAATGACCGAAGTTCACTGGATCTGTTCTGAACCGAAGTCCAAGGATGATACAATCCTACCACCTTCTCGATGACTGAAGTTCACTGGATCTGTTCTGAATCGAAGTCCAAGGATGATACAGTCCTACCACCTTCTCGATGACCGAAGTTCACCGGATCCATTCTAAACTGAAGTTCAAGGATGATACAATCCTACCACATTCTTGAAGACTGAAGTCACCGAATCACTTCTAGACATATGTCCCGGGATGATACAATCCCTCTTCATTCTCGAATATCGAGGTCTCCAGGTCACTTTTGGACATATGTCCCAGGATGATACAATCCCTCTTCATTCTTGAAGACCGAGGTCTCCATATCACTTTAGGGCAAGTCCCAGGGATGATACAATCCCACTGCAACATCACTACTCCCCATTTCAAGGAAGGTCTTTCTGAACCATACCAAGATTGTCTCAAAAGTGTTCGAACTTTACCCGAGACAGAGGCTTTGTCAGTGCATCATCATCTAAACCATATTCATCTACATTTTCAGTATGTGAATACTGAACTATCACCATCTGTATCTCTAGTATGTGAGTACTGAAAGCATCATCAGGTCACCATCATCTACATCTACAGTATGTAAATACTGAAACATCATCTATATCTTCAGTATGGGAATACCGAAATCATCATCATCTATCTATTCGGTATAGAAATACTGAATCACCATCATCTGTATCTACAGTATGTAAATACTGAAACATCATCATCTGCATCTTTATCTTGAATGTAGAAATACTGGATTTCTATGTGTTACAACGGAACACAGGGTTCTCTGTTATCACAACTCTCATTATCACATAGAATCAATGTAGTATCCATCTTCAGTTCAAAGAGACCTGATATCAGCTTTCGAAGCCATATGGATTCACAACTTAGTAGAGCAATCTGCTATGTATTCTGCTTCAGCCATGCTACGAGAAACATTGGACTGTTTCCTGCTAAACCATGAAATCATAGCAGACCCCAAACAAAAGCATCTACCTAATGTGCTTTTCCTATCTGAGATACTTCCATCCCAATCTGCATCTATGTAGCCATATAATCTATAATCATGGCTACAATCATAATATAATCCAATGTCTATAGTCCCTTTCAGATATCTCATCACATGTTTTGCAGTTACTAGGTGAACCCATCTTGGTTGAACAAGATATTGACTTAAGGTGTTCACAGCAAAACAAATGTCTGGTCTAGTATTTGTTAAGTACATCAATGACCCAAAGATCTGTCTGTAATGATTCATATCCACTATCTCTGATGAGTCATCAGCTAATAGCTTCAATTTGGAGTCCATGGGTGTGGCCATGACTTTGCATTCCAACATATTGAATCTCTTCAATATCTCTATCGCATACTTTCCCTGGTTGAGAAATATTCTTGCTGAAATTTGCCATACTTCCAGTCCTAGGAAATAATTCATTAACTCAAGGTCTTTCATCTCAAATTATTGTGATAGTTTCTTCTTGCTTTTCATGACTTGTTTCTCATTTCCTGTCAAGGATAAGTCATCCACATATAATAACAGGATGACAATTTCATCTTCTACAACCTTGAGATAAAGGTTAGGATCAGATTTACTCTTGGTAAATCCCATGCTTGACAAGAAACTATCTATTCTTCCATACCAAGCTCTGGGATCTTGCTTTAGGCCATAGAGGGCCTTCTTCAACTTGCATACGTGATTCCATCTGGCTTCAACTTCAAATCCTCATGACTATTCGATGTAAAACTCTTTCTCAATCATACCATTAAGGAAGGCTCGTCTTTACTTCACCATGGAAGAAACTACCATGATAGTTTTGAAGGAAGTGTACCTTGCTTCCTAGAGTAAGTGTCTCTTCAGAATTAATTCCCTCTTTCTGAAAGAAACCTCTTGCCACAAATATTGCTTTATACTTCTCGATACTTTCGTCAGTTGCATGCTCTATTTTGTATATCCATTTGGAGGATACAATGCTCTTTCCTTCTGGTTTGGGAACTATATCCCATACATCATTCTAGTATTCTTTCATCATAACATCTTCCATGAGTTCATCTTGTCAGATCATCAACATATCCTAGTCTTCTGCATTCAACTTTGAGGGTTGGAACCCACTTTACTCTTGGTAAAGTCTCGATCCATCAAGAACTTGTGCATCATGTCGTACCATGTCAAACTCAGGTATCTTCTGTAGTCACCCCCCCTGAAGTGGAGTATTATCTTCCTTCTTCATTCTGTACAGGTGGTTCTATGTTTGATATATACTGGTCAATAGAGTATGTCATGTCATAGTCTATTCTTTCTAAGGCAAATCATGAACCTTTCTTTGTACACTTGTTCTTGTAGATCCATATGGAGGATACTATGTACTTCCCTTTATGTCTCGAAATCATATTGTATACATCATTCCCCATGATCAACTGTTATTCTTTGATCATAGTTTCTTTCATAGCATTCTTTTCTTCATCTTGAGTTATCTCTCATACCCATGGTAGTATTCATCCTTTGAGGTGGATCTACCGCTCTCTGAAGCTCTTTCTTCCGTCATGGTGTCTCTGACCCTGGGAGCTTCAGATTCATGTTTATTGAATTGTCTTCACTTGTTCTTCAGAACAAGTCTCGTCCTTCTTTTCTTGTAGGAGGTTGTACAGGACCTTTCCTACAATTCAAATGCACCAGTTGCATGGTTAGAACTATTTCATAAAACATATGCGTAACGACAAATTATTATGCATCATGCAACTATTTAACCAATACAACATTCATCCATATCTCACAGAAACTTTCTAGATGCCTTCCATGTCTACCATGACATCATTGAGATTGTGCACTAATCCAATATGTCAGCAAAGGGGTTTGATAAGTAGCACTGGAAATTTGTATAGCGCCATGAGCTACTTACCCATCACATGCATATTAGTAGTATTAATGTAAACAATCTATCATGCATAACACATCAACTGAATACAATCAAATGTATAACAAAACAATATCATGAAATGGAAATTGAATACTTATCTTTTATTTGTTTCGTGGGTAGACTCCATCTTGATCATTCTGCTTTATCATATTCTTCATTCATGAAATTATCATTTCTTATCCAAATGACAAGATGAATAATAGGTTATTCAAGAATTGAGTTTTCCATATTCCTCATCGCTTGAGGGATCTTCTTTGAATGGTGAGAGCTTGATCTTCAATTGCTCCCATCTTCTTCTTCTCTTCTTATTATTCGAGCCGAAAGTAATCACTTATTTTTGGCATAAATTCTTCACATGAATGAATCCCATGATCATGGGAGGCCATTCAAGGTGGCTATCACCACGTCTGCATTCTCTGCTTCTTCGTCTACCGCTTTAAGATGTTATGCATTCTGGATATTCACATTCTTTAACTATTTTCTCAAATCCATCTTCTGAATTATGCTCTTATCTTCAAATAGCTTGATCAAGGAATCAAACATATTCGGTGTCTTTAGGGAAGACACTTGTGGTACAAGTTGATCCATGATTGAATCAACAATGATCTTCTTGGCCTTGATCAAGTTCTTCTTGTGTAAGGCTTTGAGGCTCATCTCCCTCTAGAACTGGAACCTCTCTACTCATGTAGGTGTCCAATTCATTTTCTTCAGAGAGATCAAATACTTCCATGCTTGGAAGTTTTTCAAGATTATCATCAAGCTGATGTGATATATCACTTTGAAATGAGAACCTCAAATGCAAATAGCAAAAGATTAGATCTTATCGATTTGAGGTGTCCGTCCTGCTTCCAGAGCTGGCTGATCTAGGGTTTGTCAGAGAAACCCTAATTTTAAAAACTTGGAATATTTCAGATTTTATTGGATAGAAAGATATATCTCTTCAAATGGAGCTGTCCAATGTACTCCTTTTCTTAAAACAGTGGAGGGAAGCTCCCAGAACAAGAAGCCCTAGTTTTCCAATTTCTTCTCAAGAAATTCCTGTTACTATTTTTTTGATCTCTCTGAAATTAATACTCCTATATGTCCAAACTTTCTCGATGAGGTACCCTGGCATGTACCTAATCCAACACAATAGGTTTCATCAGAATTGGTTTCACCAATTGTGATTTATGATCATTTTCCCATGGTGACATGTTACAGGACTGTTCAGAACAGTGAAGTTGTACGGAATTCCACGTGTCACTGGTTCATCTTCAGGTTGTGAAATTTGGACCACAAAAATCAAATTCTTTTCTCATTGTGGAACATCTTCATGAATTCCATTTGGACCTCTGTATCCCACGCTATAGCAATTCTCCCCAGGTGTCCTGTTTAAGGATGAATTCTGGAAGAGGCTGGAACCCTAACTTGGAGGGGTCATATCTCCCAGAATATAGCGAATATAAGGATGAATTTTGGACACAGTGTAACTCAGGAATTTATATTTAGTCTTTGCAATTTTCAAATCCCAAGCCTTCGCCAATCTCAGGATATAGTGAATGTACTAGAATTTAGCATTTTTAGTATTGAGGGTTTTTCCAGTTCAGGGTCAAACTAGGGTTTGACTTTCCTGGAGTTTCACCCAACCAAATTTCTTGATACAGGTCTCTAAAATTTGATTTTGATGAGGATAAAAATCCTATGCTAGGCTCACTCAAGAATTCTTCTTCTGTAGAAAGCCCTAATTTTCCGCACCAAAACTGAAAATGCTCAGAATCGAATTCCACTTGGACAGAAAGATGCGCCCTTCAATGGAGAGTCAATCTAGCCTTCTTTTGTTGATCGATCATGGATAGAGACCCTGAAATTAAGAAGCCCTAGATTCTTTAGCTGCACAATGTATTCTTTCAGGGTGGCTCTGAAACCATGTTAAATTTTCATATGCTTAGCTAAGACATCAGTATTTTATTTCATTTTTATAACAAAATCATATAAACAAGATCACTGAAAGATAGAAAAGCACAACCATACAAAAGGAACACAAAGATTTATCCTGGGAAAACCCTAAAGGGAAAAACCTAGCAAAATATTCCTTAATATAGATGTCCCAAAAAGATAAAAGATAAAACCAGCAAGGAGATCAAAGCCCGATCCTCCTCCTTCTCCAGCTACTTCTCTTCTCCACTAATGCGCTACACAAGTGAGAGTGTGTGTCACAAATGAGGAGAACCACACCTCTATTTATATTCATCTGTTCACTTTAACTAACTCATTTGACACGTAGGCTCAAGTTACACATGTAGGCTCAAGTAACCACACTAGGGTGCTAATGACCCACCTTTACAATTAGAGGGGACTACCTCAGGACTCTTATTAGTTATTCCAATTAGAAGCATCGGGGTACAAATTAATACAAGTGGTTCTTTCGGTAGGACTATCGGGGACCACAAAAGATACATATAGAATATTCTTCGAAGTTACAATATTTCAACAATAAGCCCCCCTCCATACCTAGTCTTTCCTAGAAGCTTGAGCAAAAGAATTTTCCTAAGCCTGAGATGTCATTTTGGTAAAAAATCCTTAGCCATGACCTTCAAAACATGCTTTACATAAAAAGCATGCTTTCTATTTCAGATCAACGAGTGAGAATTTCTCCAACATAGATCCACGGTCCAGGAAATAGTGGAAGAAGAAACGATCAAGTTTCGGTTGTGAAAAGTTAAATTTCCGCTTTCCTCTTTCCGCATATTGAGATCCGACGGCCCAGTATGTTTCTACACAAATCAATGACATAGAAAGGTGGAAAATAAAAGGCAGAAGAAAAACAGATTAAGTCTTGGTTGTGAAAAGTTAAAGTTCCTCTTTCTTCTTTCCGCAAATTGAGATCTCGTGGTCATGGAGGATTCTACAAAAATCAATGGTCAAGAAAAGAGAAAGCGGAAAAGAGGAGGAAGAAGGATCAAAGTTTGCTCATGAAAATGTTAGAATCCCTCCTTCCTCTTTTCATAGTTTCAGATCGAATGTTCAAAATCACTCTGCACAGATCAATGCTCAGGAAAGATAGAAGAAAAAAGTTATAAGTTTAACTTTGAGAAAGTTGGAAACCTACGATATGCAACCCATGATGTGTAGGATCGACGGTCCAGAAATATTCCACACAAGATTGACGGTGCAGAAAGGTTATCATGGAAATCCAAATCGCGGAAGTTAGACTATAAATTTGGTGAATCCGCAAGCCACAACTTTGATCTCAGATCAATGACTAAGGATGAATCCGGAATCAAATAAACAGTCTAGGGAAAAGAGGAAAGGAGCTTGCTGGGACACATGATCTAATGGTTCAAATCAGACTTGATCCATGTTTTGAGATGATCTGAGTTGTCCAACCTCTGTATGTTTCCAACTGTGAACCACTGGGGAAACTAAGAAATATTTCTCTCGAAGGTTAAACTAAGTAGAATTGATTGTTCAACATGGCACTAGTCATCATTTTTTTGTTATGTTTAATAATCGACACATATCATTAAACTTACAATTGAAAATAAGGTTATTAGTTGTAGTTTCATTGGAAAATTATTGTTGTTTCCAAATCAGATATATCTCTCATGATGTTTTCTTCATATGTCACAGGAATTATTGTTCACCAAGTTAGGATGGGTGATTGCGAGATCAGGTAAAGGTTGCATATTTGGATGTTTGAGATTCATGATAAATAAAGATCTATGGTCCTCAAGAATTATGTTGTTTTAACATACAAGGATAAATAAATTTCTCAGATCAACAAAACGGCATAGGACATGCATTTTTCAATGGCCAAGATCAAAGGTGGAATTGGATCTATGGTGGAGGTGAATTTCGTGGATTCAACATGCTTGTGGAAATTAACTTTTGAAATCTGCGGAATCAGTTAAAGGGCTACATGTTTCAACAGTGATCTAATAAGAATTATATCTATGATGGATAAAAATTATGTTGATTTAACAAGCACAGGGAAATGAACTTTTGAAATCCATGAAATTTGGTAGAAGGCGCAGGTTTCAACGGGCCAAATCATCCTTGATCTCAAATCTACAGTGAAGAGGGATTTCGCTAACATACGTGCACACTCAAAGTTAGAGGGCACATGTACGATGAGAAACATTCTTAAATGACGTGTCCTCTCCCCATTGGTTATCGCGTTAAAGGATTGGGGGCGCAAAAGTCTATTTTATGGAGCGTGATGGTTTAAAGGGCCTACATATTTCAATGGTTAGGATTTGAGCGGAAGAGATCTACAGTAGGTGTGCATTTTGCAGCTAAAACATGCATGAAAGATAAAATATTTTGGGGCTGCAAAATTCTATAGAGCTCCTAGCTTTCAATGGCTTAGATCAAAGGCAGAATCAGATCTACATTGGGTGTGCATTTCACAGCCAAAACATGCATGGAATATAAAATATTTCGGGGCTGTGAAATCCTGTAGACCCCGCACTTTTGAAAGACATCGATCTAGGTGACTTTTTTTTTTATCTATGGCCCATATTAATTTCACAATGAGAACAAGCAAGAAGTTAATCAAGATGAGGGAATATGAAATTGGGTATGCCCAGTAGGTTTTGAGGGACAATATATTGGTGTATTTGTGATCTATGGTCAGAATCGATTTACCAATGGAAAGGAGAAGGAAGTCTATCAAGTTGGTGGATTGTGAAATCGGCTAAAGGCTACATCGTCGGACGGTTAAGATTTCTCGTAGATCAAGATCTATGGATGACAATGATTCTATTAATCCAAGGTATTATTGTTCACTGGGAGGATGGACAACTCATATTTGGAAAAAAATTAGATCAATGATGGAGATTCTCTCTGATATTCAAACTTGCGGGAAAATTTAAAAGAACCATTTTATTTCCAGTAGGGAAAAGCCCGTATAGATTTATTTGTTTAATGAATCCATTTATATTTAGCCAGGTGGGTGAATAAGAATCTTGGGAATCTCCTAGGTGTTAGATAGAGATAGTATAAATAGAGGTGTAGAGAACCATAAATAGGACTTTTGGTTTTTAAAAAGAATGCTGGACTATTTTGTAAAGAGTACTCTTTTCTAATGAGAAGGATGATTTTGCTGGAACAAAGGCCTGCACAGAAATTTAATCAGAATGTGTGGAATGCATACTATAGAACTATTTCTTCTTTCTTATGTAGATCATACAGTGAGATTGTTTTATCCTTCTGGAATTGTTTCCTTGGACATGAATGGTCTGATGTATGTATAAATGTCTATGTTAGAAGGGTAATAAATGATTTAATGATATCAGATCTATCTTTGGTATTCTTTATTCTATGAATGGGATTATTGTGTTGGTACAACTATCTATTAGACTTTTATGAGCATTTACAATATATTACTCTGAACTCTAAATTTTCTCCCTGCAGGGATAGAATAGATTAGATTTAGATTTAGATTAGATCAACATTTAGCTTAGACATATCCATTTCATCCTTTAAATAAAAAATTATATAAATGGTGGACTGGGCCATAACCAGTAAAATATTTAAACAAATCAATATACAGTATCTGGAACAGTAAACCTGATGGATTCCCCACACCAAATGCTGAACAATCTAATTGGGATTGTTTACCAGGGATAATCCCTACTGTTTGGTACGTGGAAATTTTTCCTGGAATCAACAACTCCTTAATTATTTGTTTTAATCATGTGATTTTCAAGAATTTGATATTGATACTCATGTATATGTTAATGTTTACAATTTTATTTGATGATGAAGGTCACTCCATGTTCATTCATCTTTTATTTAAACTCCAAATTTGTTTTCTAAATGATCCTTCGATGGATGAAATGAATTTGAACCTGATATCTAATGAGTATCCCACATACAATTATATGTAATCATTAGATGACATGAATGCAACTTTCGGTCACAGAAACCTAAATTGTTATAGTTTATTTATTAATCAAAATAAAACTATGATTAATTGCCTTGAAACCTCGGTTTTTAATTATGATGAGTGTGCGCAAGTAAGGAACTATGATTATAAATTCATTTCATAAAAAAAAGGTATGAAAAAAAAACATTATTAACTCCCTCTCTCACTCTCTCTCACTTCCCTACTCCTTCATCTATACCTACCCTCTCTCTCTCTCTCTCTCTCTCTCTCTCTCTCTCTCTCTCTCTCTCTATATATATATATATATATATATATATATATATAACACATGTACACATCCCTATGCTTACCCCTATTACTAACCCCCCTATTCTTTGTCTCTCTCCCCTCATCTTCCTAACCCTTCCTAAAACCCTCTCCCTCTCTCTGTTAGAATTAATATGCCATTGATCTCTAGGAAATGAGTGCTATTAGATTCTTAATTATTTGTAGTGAAATAGAATGAATAATACCCGCTGAAAAAAACAAATCTCATAGGAAACAGACAAGAATTGCTTAGATAATTACAGTATAAACTTCATTAATCCTAGCAGTATACAACAATGCTACATAAAGGAGAATTCAAATCATAGGGATGAATTTGAATCTATCAGCTCCAGGACGACTACATGGATAACTAGAAGTGTCTAAATCACTCTTGGAGTTCAACAAGCTACATCCAGATGTCTAATCCAGTCTCTCAATCAATTACAATCAATCAAACCATTCTAACTATAGTGGTAGGTGATAAGTAGGTGAGAACTGGTGCCTTCACACATACATCCATGCATAAATGGTGCTAAATGAACTAGAGGATATCTAACTGAATGTAACTAAAGAATAAGTAATCTTGACTAGTTACCAACTTATAACACCTAAAGGAGGTTGGTGCCAACAGTACCAGCAACCTAAAATTTAGGGTTTGGTCTAGGAGGCACCTAAACTAATGCATGAAGGTGCAATTACTTCCAGCTAGCCTCTATCGATGTTCCCCACACTCTAGTGGTTGGTACATGTGACCCCATTAGTTTAAGTGGACCCAATGGTACTAGTGGACCCAATAATAACTAAATGACTCCTAAGTTATGAAAATATAATCTAATAGACAGTTTGGACAAGGGAGGATTATAAATCCTAACACCCCTCCTGAATCCTAACTTGGACAACTATGGGCCCTGGAAATAAGTCCAAAACTCACCCATATACAATCTAAAAGATAAAAAATGTTTCTTAATAAACCAAGGAAATAGGGGAAAACCTCATGGGAACCCCCCCATGAAAATAAGCAATGAATCAGGAAAAACAAGTTAAAAACTTGCAAAATCTTTTGCAGCACTATGCAGCAACAAAGTAGTATTATGGTTCTTTTGTGCAGCAACATGTTGAATCTATGCATGTGAACCTCTAAATCCAAACTAAATTATTATGTTTGGAGGAATCTTCCTCTTTGGAATAACAAGGGTATGTTCAACTGAATCAGAAATATATACAACTGCTAGATGAAAAATGGACCCATGTAGGGCAACTGAAATAAACTGATGAGAGAGAAAATGTGCTTGATAATTTGAACCATGTGAGAAACACCCAAGAAAATGATATATTTCAGAATTTAACATCAAACCATGTGAGGTAAAATCATCCCCAATTGTTAGGATCAAGTGTTCAGGAAAATGTAGAATGTCTCCATCTTTACTAGTTGTGTGAGGAGATAAGTATGTGATCAAATAGATAGGTATAGAAGCCCTAGGACTGTGGAGAGAGAATTATTGATCTACATAATACGATATAGCTTCAAAAATAACCAATGATTCACAAAATATAATATCAGAAAACTCATAAGACGAAACTAACATCAAATCCCCAGCAGCAATTTTGAAGGAGACTTGTGGTACTTGATTTGTCACACCATAATTGATTAGACCATCTACAAGCATGATTGAAGGCTCTTGGAACTTAAAAATTGAACCAAATAATATCATATCATATCCAAATAATATCATATCATATCCAAATAAGTTCATATCAGATCCAAGACTGTGGAATGATATCAAATCCCCAGCAACAATTTTGAAGGAGGCTTGCGGTACTTGTTTTTTCAAACCAGAATTCATGAGAGAAGCTACAAGAATTAATGAAATCTATTGAAACTAAAAAAATAAACCCAAAAATATCAGATCAGATCCAAATAAGATCATATCAGATCCAAATAGCTTCATATCAGATCCAACATTGTGCTCCACCGAGCTAGTAGATGCACAATTTTCTCCTTCTTCAAAACCATAAGTATTGGTGCATGCAATCATGTAGGACTTTGTTGGAAGCTCTTGATAAATGAGAGTAAAGGGATCGCTCCTACAATACGATATTATTTCCAAAATATCCATGTTATTGCTTGTCTACACACTAGCAACATCATTAGTGATAGAGAAATCAAATTCCTCTTCATTTTCTGAAACAATCATCGTTAAACTATGCACATAATTTAAAATAGAACATTGTAGAATTTTTGCATGGTATATTAGGAGAGTTTTTGTTAAATAACAGATATTCAAATGTTTTCTTCTAGATCAACCATGTGAGAAGATGAGATATCAGAGATATCATAAACTTCTGGAGAAGCAGGGGAAGGAGTCACTCTAAGGAGACTTCCTTCAATTCGAATTGACTGTGTGGAAGATTCTGCTTCTTCTTTGTCTTCGACAATTTTCTTTGATGTAGGAGAGGGAATCAAATCATCATGTTGTATTTTAATTGAACCTCTCTCAACAGCTGGGATTGGGTACTCATATCTGATATGAGTGCTTGTTCCTCGTGATAGAGTGAACGTGGTGAAGGATTCCCTAGAGGAAACCAAGTGGTTGGATGCTCTAGAATCTATCAAATAATCCTTCGACAAAGTGAGGACTAAATTCAAGGCATGGAATCTCTCATGTTCTTCAGTCTACTCCCCATCATCAAACATATATTCACCTTGTGGAAGGGAAATATTGGTCTGTATAAGCATATTTTTCAACTCATCAAGGGTATTCTTCATGCACTCACTTTCTCGATGAAATCCTCCTTGACAGTATGAACATCTAGTGTTTCCTAAAATTTTCTTCTTCGTGGAGCCCGAAGATCCTTCACATGTCTTCTAATTCTATTTAGGCTTTGAATCAAATGCTTTAGGCTCCTTCCCCTTAGGTTTCGCTTTATATTTCTCTTTGGTAGAGTCTGTCACTAGGAGAGCTTGGTTTTTGGAAGTTTGGATGACTCCCATCTGGACCAACTTCTCTTTCTCATGTAATAAGGACTCGGTAAAGGAATTAAGGGAGGGAATATTCTAATTGGGAATGGAATCTCTTTTGGAATAGAAGATAGAGACAAATACATAATACTCGTCACCTATTTTGCTGAGTATGGAGAGCACATGTTGCTCCTCCTTTCTTTCTATTCTGCATTGTCTACATTGAAGTACAAGAGACTTGAATTTTTAAAAGATTTGTTGTATGGTCTCAAAACTATTGGGATGTAAGGCTATCAACTCGTTCTCCAAAATATGTCCCTGAATCTCATCTTTCTTTCCAAACAAGACTTCAAGCTTCTCCAAAGCTTCCTTGATAATCCTCAAACCTTCGAGTTCTCTGGATATGTGAGTACATAGATAAGAAAAAGCTTCATCTAAGTAGTTCAGAAACCTTTTTTTCTTAGCTGAATGATGGGGATCAACCTCCCTTCCCAGTATTATCCCGAAGAAGGCCTTGTTGCATAATGAAACCTATATATCTTCCCTCCAATCAATATAATTGAATTGTGTTAGGATCTGAGGTTTGGAAGGATGAGAATCCATAATTCCCTTTCTGATGAGACAATATCTTCACTCAAGCTACCTAGCACCTACAAGGTAACATTGCAAAAACAAAACCAATTTGCACTTGTCAAAATCCAGCCTTCTCTCTTAACATGTACACTTTCTCAAAGTTTTTCGCACGTATTGAGACTACTTTGGATGAATCCAGAGTTAGCAACAAGGTATTTTTTAAGGATTCTAATATTATACTTAAGTATAGTATTCTAGGAGATTGTTTTGGATTTAAAAAAACATGTTTATAGATAGGTAGGAGAATATTAAATATGAAACATAAAATTAACATTGAAATGTGTAAATTTTGGACAATATTATGATTAAAAAACATATTCTATGTAAATATAGGCGATATTAGACACTAAAAATGACCAAATAGCGAATTTATTTTTTGAAAAAAACCCCAAAAATAGTGATTTGGCAAAAAATTTCCCCTAAAAATTACCCTAGTTAGCAATGCAAAGATTTTGGGACTTATGTGGAAACCCAGCTGCTTTTGGTGTACAATGGAGAGCAAACAGACTTGAAGCTTGCATGAGATGGCTCTAATACCATGTTAGAATTAATTCCATTGATCTTCAAGTAATGAGTGCTATTAAATTCTTAATTATTTGTAGTGAAATGGAATGAATAATACACACTAAAAAAAACAATTCTCATAGAAACAAACAAGAATTGCTCAGTTAATTACTGTATAAACTTCATTAATCCTAGCAGTATAAAAAAATGTTACATAAAGGATAATTCAAATCATTAGGGATGAATTCGAATCTACCAACTCAGGATTGACTGCATGGCTAACGCGAAGTTTCCAAATTACTATCAGAGTTCAAAAGGATAACTCCAGACGTCTAATCTAGTCTCTTAATCAGTTACAATCAATCAAACCAGTATAACTGCAGTGGTAGGTGAGAAGTATGTGAGAACTAGTGCCTTCCCACTTGCAGCCATGTATAACTAGCACTAACTAAACTAGAGGATATCTAACTGAATGTATATGAAGCATAGCTAAGCTTGACCAGTTACCAACTGCCAACAACTAAAGGAGGTTGGTGTTGATACTCTGAGTGGCTCCTAAAATGTAGGGATTGGTATAGGAGGCACCTAAACTAATGAATGAAGGTGCAGATAGTTCCAGTTATCCTCTATCAGTGTTCACCACACTATAATGACTGGTACATGTGGCCTAATTTGGCCAAGTGGACCCAATTGTACTAATTGACTTAATAATAACTAAATGACTCCTAAGTTAGGAAAATATAATATAATAGACAGTTTGGACAAGGGAGGATTATAAATCCTAACACTCTCTCTCTCCTCTTCTCCAACTACCCCTAACATCCTAACACACCCCTCTCTCTCTACCTCTAACACCCTCTCTCTCTACATATAAAACCATAACACCCCCCTCTCTCTACATATAAAACAATAACACCCCCCCTCTCTATCTATCCCCCTAACATATATCCCTCTCTCTATCTCTTTCATACTTACCCCACCCTTAAATCCCCCCTTTCTCTATCCATCATCTACTCCCCATACCCCTAAACCTCTCTCTGTATTTGTCTCTCAGACACCATTAACCACACCCTCTTTAGTGATAAGAATCGTATACACGCTTTCTAGTTCTATATCATGCACATGTTTTGTTTTCCACCATTTTTTTTTGGCGTGAAGAAGAAACTTGAATTTAAAAGAAGCACACTTTTGTTTATTAGCACTAACTCTAAGAATTATCACGTGTCATGGTGTCATCCCTCTTCCCATGTGTTTGCTTTATAGTTAGCCTCAATTTAACCAAACCTAGGCTATGGAATATGGTAAACTATAACTAATTGGGAATCTCACCCATTTTCTCAGTATGCATGTGTTTTACCACTTGTCATAGTATGTTACACACAATCATTTTTTATGAAGTTTTAAACCTAGATAGCATTTTTTCTAGAGATTACAAATATGTAATTAAAAAAAATATATTAGTTGTTCTCTATTTTCTTCCATTTTTCTTGTGTCATTACTCCTTAACTCAAAAAACACAATGTTAATTTTTTTTCATGGCCTTTTCATTTCTCATGCATTTAAAAAAGATTGTATGTTGCACTACTAAACAGTAAACTCTACACGCTATAAAAAAATTGTTCCATGAGAATTAAACTAATACCTTCAAAAACTACACCTACACTTGGCATATTGTTTTCAAGGTTTGATCACATAGATAACTAAAAAAATTATAAATTATTAAATTTATTTTGGAAAAATAGTGTTGCATTAGTAATATTTGTTCTCTATATGTATAGTAGCTTTTTAATATTGACTCCATCGCGTAAGCACTCGAAGGATGCACCCACAAAGACATATATACCCTATAACCCCCCCCCCCAAAAAAAAAAAAATGTACCTATTAGAAAATATAAAACTTGAGATAGTTATGAACATTTTCAATAGATAAAATTTATATATTCGGAAACACAATTCAATTTCTTATATTTCATCTTTTCTACTCAAAGCAAGATTCATTTTGTAAGTATCCCAAAATATCCATGTAAGTGTACGAATGCCCATTTTTTTAGTTTTCTCACATCTAACACATCAAAACAAACCCTCATTAACTTGCACCAACCCTTTATTTCTCATATATGAGGGCTTGCAAACAAGTATGGATAGGACGGTAGGAAAAATTAATATTCCAAGAATGAGGATGGGGAGAATAGTTGGAGAAAGATAGCAAAGCCAAGTTTGGTACCACAATGCATACTAATAGACTAGGAGTTAGGGAATAAACTCATCGGGTTTTGATACGACTAATAGGATAGCTCCCGAATTCAATTTTATTGGATGAGAAAGAGTTATTTATGCAAGCCAAAGGTGATTTTTTTATTTTCATATTCCAAAGATAAGCGCCTATGCAACTTGATAACTAAATTAAATAAATTATTTATTTACAAAATTTGTAGCAAGATACTGGCCTTGGAAGATTAGTATCCATCAAATATTGATGATGAAATTGATATTGAAAGTGTTCAAGGTATGATGCATGCATTTCATTTTGATTGGAGAATGAAATATTCTTACGTGATTTCTGTCATCATGTTTGTACTCAACCAATGTATGAATAACTATTTAAGGTAGCCTTCATAAAATAGGGACCAAATCAAAAGAAAAAGGATGGAAAATTTCGAGTAATGTTGATTATTACAATTAGATCACTTTGCAACAAGTAATCAATTGGGAATCCAATCCTCCATTAGGTAATAGATGAGAAGATATGGATATATGGATTTTCTCCCTAAGGGAGATAGTTGGGTATAATATCGGGGGGTTAACTTTGTGAACCTATGACATATCATGGGAGTTCATAGGATATTAAAGAATGACCTTAATTTCACTAAATATTAATGAACACCTAAAAAAAATCTTATTTTTGAACCCCCCCCTCCCAATACACCTTTACAGTTTAAAATTATCATATTGTAGGTATCCATGTTTTCCATGGCATTTTTGATACCCCTTGTTAATTTTATCCTTATCACGATTATATGCACAACTCTTATAACCCTTATAAACCTTAAAGTGTGAGACATAAAACCTTAGTAAACGAATTCTATACGGGGAACAACTCCCTAAAAACATGTAAAAATCATGCATAGTCGTTCCAATTACACAACATGCATTCATATATTATACCTATTCAATCACCACTATGATTCGAAATATAATTTAATTCATACACATTCACACAAATAATTTTTATTCAAACACTAATATAACTTCACACAAAATTGGATTAGACCAAATTCAAAGAGAGAGTACATATTCAAATCCCCAAACACCCTATTCATCCCCTAAATACATAAACATAGCCACTCTAATATCTATTATATTGTTCCCATGAAATATTAACTCCCACAATTTGAACTAAGTTGCTATAATATTTCCTACTTATTGATTTCCCCTAGGAATAAGGGACCAAACACCTTGTTCAAAGTACTCACAAGAGGTTAAAAAGAAGAATAAAAAGAAAAATGGGTACATTTTGATGGTTTCACATTACTCTTCTAATTGCTTTCTTGAAAAGAAAAAAATATAAAAGTAATAAAGGGTTTTAAAACATAATTAATGTATTATCCACTTGCCTTTATTAGATAAACTCAATTTTTCAATGATTCTAATTTTTATGGGAGTAAATTAATGTAAAATTTGCAATAGTACTTGAAGCTAATTAAGGGTTTTCGTCCATTTTAGGAGATTACAATTTTGAAGAAAAAGAAGGAATCGTAAGACATTACTTGCCACAATGAAGATAAAAAGGTAATGACATTAAGATATTCCTTCTCCAACAACTAAAAATTAGGACTTAGGCTCTACCCAATTGAGCCCGTGGGGCTAATTTTTTTTCACTTATTAACTCAATTATTTTTATCAACATAGTTCAACATATTTCTAAAATTTTGTTAAATTAGACCAATCTTAAAATGAAAAGTAACCCTCTTAAAAATAAAGCTTGGTCACCAAATTGTAACTATACCAGCATAGATCCAAATCCCAGGCTCTATCAAGCACCGAGAGGGATCAAATCTTTGGAGGTGTAGACCTCTTCTTAAGTATTGTACTCAACTATCAGCTTTAATGAGATTCAGATCAAAAGGCACATTTTTTTTATTTAGGGTCCACAAATAATATTTTTATTATTAATATTTAATACTATTTATGGCTGCATATAATATTTTTTATTTTGTTAGGAAAAAACATTAAAACATCTCCCCCATACATAGTTTTAAAACCATGTGCAAGGCCCTCCTAAAATCATGGGTTGTTTAGAAGGCCTTGCACATGGTATTAAAACCATTTGCAACTACCTCCTCAACCATGTACAACAAAACCATGGGTTGTTTAGGAGGCCTTGCACATGTCTTTAAAACCATTTGTAAGGCCCTCCTAAACAATGTACAATAAAACCATGGGTTTTTAAGAGGCCTTGCACATGGTTTTAAAACCATGTGCATGACCAACATTTTTTTTGCGGATAATTCAATTTTTTATTTTTATTATTTTTTATTATTTTGTGAAGTAGAAACATTTCAACATCTCCCCTATATTGTGTTGTTTTTCTCGCAGACATTTTTTATGGCAGATAATTAAATTTTTTATTTATTTTTTATTATTTTGTTAGGTAGGAACATTACAACATGTCACCCATATTAGATTGTTTTTGTGGCCGACATTTATTTTGGAAGATAATTAAAAGTTTTGTTTTTTATAGCCGACATCTATGTAACGTTACGTAACATTACAACGTTACGTAACGTTACAACGTTACGTAACGTTACAACGTTACATAACGTTACAAGATCTCCCCCATACTGGGCTGTAGAGCGCCTCTCGGCGCAATAATCTTCTTTTCAAATTAAAAAAAAATATCCACTAAATAATCTAATTAAATGTAACTAAATAACTTTAATAAAACATTTTATTGCGCTGAGAGGTGCTCTACAACCCAGTATGGAGGAGATCTTGTAACGTGATGTAACGTTAGTAACGTTTGTAACATGTCGGCAAAAAATAATAGTGATAGTGAATATTGTGGAAGAGATATTGTAACGTGATGTAACTTTAGTAACATGTCGGCAAAAAACAATAGTGATACTGAATATTATGGGAGACATCTTGTAACTTGATGTAACCTTTGTAAGGTTTGTAACATGTCAGCAAAAAATAATAGTGATAGTGAATATTATGGGAGACATCTTGTAACTTGATGTAACCTTTGTAAGGTTTGTAACATGTCAGCAAAAAATAATAGTGATAGTGAATATTATGGGAGAGATTTTGTAACAAAAAATAAAAAATAATATTACCTTCGTAACATTATTTTATTAATAAAAAATAAATTTTCTAATATGAGGGAGATGTTGTAATCTTTCTACCTAACAAAACAAAAAAAAATAAAAATTTAATTATCCATAAAAAAAATATGTGCGTCAGGAAAAAAACACAAAATTGAATTATCCGCAAAAAAATGGTGGCCTTGCACATGGTTTTAAAACCATGTGCAATGAATTCTAAAGAGCCCATGGTTTTATTGTACATGATTTAGGAGGATTTGCACATGGTTTTTAAACCATGTGCAAGGCCTCCTAAACAACCCATGGTTTTATTGTACATGGTTTAGGAGGGCCTTGCAAATGGTTTTAAGACCATGTGCAAGGCCTCCTAAACAACCCATGGTTGTAGGAGGGCCTTGCATATGGTTTTAAAACCATGTGTGGGGAAATGTGCAATGTTGGTTCCTAACAAAATAAAAAATAATAAAAAATATTATATGTCGGTCATAAATAATATTAAATATTATATGTGGACCCTAAATAAAAAGATGTGTCTTTTGGTTTGATTCAAATCAATGGATACCTAAGAAGAGGTTTGCACCTCGACACATTTGATCCATCTCAGTGCTTGATAGAGCCTAAGATTTGGATCTACGCTCGTACAATTTTCAATCATTTAAATAATATTTTATATAATTTTAAATAATTTTTTTTTTCCATAAATAAAAAAAAAAAGTAAAAGTGGACTAGTGATCCCCTTGTTGGAAAAAGGACCATTGTTACACCAAACATTGTCTATGTCAAAGTATTGGCTAGTCAAACATTATCATGTCAAAGCATTGACAACTCAAATATATAGTGAAATTTATATATTAATCAAATTTACATAGATTTTTCACTGATTTTTTTTGTTATAGGAGTAAATTAATCTAAACTTTGAGCTTAAGGGTTTCCGTCCATTTTAAGATATCAAAACTTTGGAAAAAAAAATACTATGACATTACTTATCATTACTTATCAAAATGAAAATCCAAAAACAATGATAATAAGGCATTACTTCTCATTGAGCCACCCTTTTGATCCAAATCCTAGGCTCTATCAAGAGCCGAGAGGGATCAAATCATCTCTTCAGTTGCAAACCTCTTCTCACGTATTGCATTCAAGGAGGTGCAATAGGGCATGCTAAAAAAAACAATGCCTACCCCCTCCTCCCCACCACTAACCTCTAATACCTCTGTTTTCTCACTCAAAGA